>SJYX01006078.1:21520-48724 GCA_006410675.1 Oreotragus oreotragus | reverse complement strand
TCATTCCATAGTTCATCAGGCACTCTATCTATCAGATCTAGGCCCTTAAATCTATTTCTCACTTCCACTGTATAATCATAAGGGATTTGATTTAGGTCATACCTGAATAGTCAAGTGGTTTCCCCTACTTTCTTCAACTTAAGTCTGAATTTGGCAAAAAGGAGTTCATGATCTGAGCCACAGTCAGCTCCTGGTCTTGTTTTTGTTGACTGTACAAAGCTTCTCCATTTTTGGCTGCAAAGAATATAATCAATCTGATTTTGGTGTTGACCATCTGGTGATGTCCATGTGTAGAGTCTTCTCTTGCGTTGTTGGAAGAGGGTGTTTGCTATGACTAGTGCATTTTCTTGGCAAAACTCTATTAGTCTTTGCCCTGCTTCATTCCGCATTCCAAGGCCAAATTTGCCTGTTACTCCAGGTGGTTGACTTCCTACTTTTGCATTTCAGTCCCCTATAATGAAAAGGACATCTTTTTTGGGTGTTAGTTCTACAAGGTCTTCATAGAACCATTCAACTTCCGATTCTTCAGCGTTACTTGTTGGGGCATAGACTTGGATTACTATGATACTGAATGGTTTGCCTTGGAAACGAACAGAGATCATTCTGTCATTTTTGAGATTGCATCCAAGTACTGCATTTCGGACTCTTGTTGACCATGATGGCTACTCCATTTCTTCTAAGAATTCCTGCTCGCAGTAGTAGATATAATGGTCATCTGAATTAAATTCACCCATTCCAGTCCATTTTATCTTATATTAAAAGGTACCAAATGGAAATTATAGAGTTAAAAAACTGCTAAAATATAAAATTCACTAAAAATGCCCAGCAGCAGATGTTAATTGGCAGGAAAAAGAATAAATGAACTTGAAGACAGACTGAAAGATTACACAAGCTAAAGAACAGAGAGAAATAGAGACAGACAACAAACAGCTCCAGAGAAATGTGGGGCATTGTTAAACAAACTAACACACATATAAAGGGGATTATCAGAGATGAGAGCAGAAAAGATATTCCAAGAAAAAATGGCTGAAAAGAGCTCAAATTTATTGAAAAAAAAAACAAACAAACAAACAAACAAAAAAAACACCAAAAACAATGACCTATTCGTCCAGGAACCTGAAAAAGCTTTTAGCAGAATAAATAAATGCAGAGACCCAAAGAGATACCATAGTAAAAATACTAAGTGAAAGACAAGCAGTATAAGAAGAATGATTAGTTATTTATAATATAATCCCAGTAAGATTTACAGCTGACACAATTAAAGTCAGACACAGTTCTAAGCAGACACAATTAAAGTCAGAAGGCAGTGGGATAACATACTCAAAATGGTCAAGGAAAAATATCTGTCAGCAAAGATTCTTAAATTCAGTAAAGCTGTTTTCCAAAATGAAGGCAAACAAAGACTGTAAGTATAAACTGAGAATTTGTTGCTGGCACACCTTACAGCAGGCACTAACTAGAATAAACACAAAAAGTGCAGTGTTACGGTCTTAATGTTTGCATCTCCCAGATTCATGTTGAAGCCCTAACCTAATACAATGGTATTTGGAAATGGGGCCATGGAGAGGTAACTAGGGTTAGATGAGGTCATGTGGGTGGGGCCCTGGTCCAATGGGATTAGTG
Source organism: Oreotragus oreotragus (assembly GCA_006410675.1). Taxonomy (NCBI): domain Eukaryota; kingdom Metazoa; phylum Chordata; class Mammalia; order Artiodactyla; family Bovidae; genus Oreotragus; species Oreotragus oreotragus. The sequence goes on along the minus strand of SJYX01006078.1, from coordinate 47,101 downwards.
CTCTTACAAGAAGACATTAGGGAGCTTGCTCTCTTTCTGCTTGAACACACTGAAGAAACACCAAATGAGAAAGTGGCCATCTGCAAACCAAGGGAAGAGCCTTCAGCATGTATCAACCCTTCTGGTACCTTGATCTTGGACTTCCAGTATCCAGAACAATGAGAAAATAAGTTTCTGTTGTTTATGCCACCCAGTCTATGACATTTGGTTGTGGCAGCTTGAACAAACTAACACAATCAAGTACAGGTATTCATGTAATTGGAAAGATACCAGAAATGAACATTTTCCCTTTTTTCTGATTTAAGAAGCAACTGTATAAAATAATATGAACATAATGTAATGTCAGACCTATAACATATAGAAATGTAACATATGTGCCAATAATAGCACAAAGGATGTGGATAGGAACAAAGCTGTATGGGCTAAGAAAATGCCTACTGATGGTAAGGTAATTATCATTATAACAATGTATTGTGTTTGTAACATTAATATAATATGCATATAAGAATATCAGGAGAAGTGGGGGAAAAGAGCAGTTATGTAGGAGTAACTTTTCTCTATTTCACTAAAATTAAGCTAGCATAAATCAGAAGCTGACTGGATAAGTTAAGACACATATGATAAATCCTAGAAAAAACACTAAAACCCCCCACCTCTAGACAGAGATAAATAACAAAAGCAAAATGGCAGACATAAGGCAAGTACATCAGTAATAACATTAAATGTGAATGCATTAAACAATTCAATCAAAAGACAGATGTCAGAAGGGTAAAAAATGATCCAACTATTAATATATGCTGTCTATAGGAGACACGAAGGCTGAAAATAAAAGGACAGTAAAAGATACATCAAACAAACAGTAACCAAGAAAGCTGGTGTGTCTATATTAATATCACACAAATCAGACTTTGAGGCAACAACTGTAGGAGACAAAGCATTTCATAATGAAGAAAAGATCAGGAATATGTAACAGTTATAAACTTATCAGCTCCCACTAAAGGAGCAATACATGAGACATACACTGAAAAATGAAAGGAGAAACACACAATTCAATGATAGTTGGAGACTTCAATATAACATTTTCTTAACTCAACAGTTTGCTGGATCTTAGTTTCCCAACCAGGGATTGAACCCAGGTGCATGGCAGTCAAAGTGTGGAGTCCTAACCACTGGAATGCCAGGGAATTCCCAATACTACACTTTCCATAAGGAACAGATCAACAATACAGAAGATCAACAAGGAAAAGAAATCCTGGACAACACTACAAACTAATTAGACCCAAAAGACATCTACAGAACACTCTCCAACAATAACAGAATTTACAGTCATTTCAAGTATACATGGAATATTCTCTAGGATAGACCATATGCTGGGCGATAAAGTGAACTTCAATAATTTTAAAAGGATAGAAATAATACCAAGCAAATGCTCCAACAACAAATAAATGAAATTAGAAATCAATAGCAGGATAAAGTTGGGACACACACATGTAAGTACAAATTAAACATTACAATACTAAGCTACCAATAGGTCAAAAAAGAAATCAAAACAGAAACCAGGAAATACTTTGGGATGAATGAAAACATAACACACCAAACCTTATGGAACGCTGATACAGCAAGAGTTTAGAGGGAAAATTATATCTGTAAATGCCAATATTAAAAAAGAAGAAAGGACTTCACTAGTGGTGCAGTAGTGAAGACGCCACCTACCAGAGCAGGGGACGTGGGTTCAATCCCTGGTCTGGGGAGATTCCACATGCCCTGAGACAACTAAGGCTGTGAGCCACAACTGTGTAAGCCCACGCGCTCTCGAGTCCACGTGCTGCAACCAACAAGCTTGTGTGCCACGACTATTGAGGCCCGTATCCCAGAGCCCATGCTCCATAACAAGAGAAGGCACAGAAAATGAGAACTTCATGCGCCACAAATGGAGAGTGGGGGCTATGCTCTGCTTGCCACAACTATCAACTGTGTAAGCCCACGCGCTCTCGAGTCCACGTGCTGCAACCAACAAGCTTGTGTGCCACGACTATTGAGGCCCGTATCCCAGAGCCCATGCTCCATAACAAGAGAAGGCACAGAAAATGAGAACTTCATGCGCCACAAATGGAGAGTGGGGGCTATGCTCTGCTTGCCACAACTAGAGAAAGCCTGCATGCAGCAATGAAGGCCCAGTAAAACCAAAAATAAGTAAACAAAACTGAAAAAAAAACCCAACTCAGATCAATAACCTTCATTTTCATGTTAAGACACTGGGGGTGGCCTGGGGGAGAAATCACCAAGCTTAAAGCAAACCAAAGGAAGTGAAGAAGAAAGATTATAATGGGAATAAACAAAATAGAGAACAGAAAAGAAAAAATCAATAGAAAACAAGGGCTGGATCACTGAAAAAATCAATAATGACAACTTTTCGTTTAACTGACCAAGAAAAAAGGAAGGAAAACTCAAATTACTAGAATCAGAAACAAAGAAGGGAGACTACAGACTACAGAAATAAAAACGATAATGAAATAGTATAAAAAACTGTATACCAAGAAAATAGATCAAGTTCCTAGAAACATACAAACTGCCAAAACAAACTCAAGTAGAAACTGATAATCAGATATAAACAGATAATCAGAGTGGACCTATAACAAATGAAGAGATTGAAGTAGTAATCATAAAACAACTTACACATACATACACACACACACACACACACCCTGGCATACAAGGCTTCATCACTTTATCACAGAGAAAAGTTAACAATAATTCTTCATAACTTTTTTTTTTTTCAAAACAGAAAACAATACTTCCCAACTCATTCTATATTACCCTAAAACTAAAACCAGACAAAGGCACCACAAGACAACAGACCAGTATCTCTTATGACTATGCGAAGTCATAAATGCGAAAATCCGACTGAATGTGATTTATCCCCGTGTCATTTACTACCTGAAAATAAATTAATGTAATATTTTTTCTCAACATGATACAGAGCACCTACAGAAAATCCACAACTGGGGCACTCTCCGTTCCCCTTCTGATGTCTATATCAGAAACTTTCTCTGCCCCTTTTCATACTTTAATAAAACTCTGCAAAAGCTCTTGAGTGATCAAGCCTGGTCCCTGGTCCCGAAGCTAAATCATCTTCTTCGGAGATCAAGAATCCAACACCGTTGACCATAAGCTATCAACATTGCCCCTGTTGAGAATGTATGGTATAAATATACCATGTTTCTAACTTTTTGTTGCAATGAAGAGCCTTAATTTTGTATCTTTATACATATGCATTAAAATATTAATATATCCCCCACCAAAAAGAAAATCCACAACTAACATTATACTTAAGGTGGAAGACTGAATGCTCTCCAGTCATGAAGACAAGGATGTCAGCTCTCTCAACGTGTACTGAACATAACACTAGGGTTCTAGCCAGGGCAATGAGGCAAGAAAATGAAATAAAAGGTACCAAAATTGAAAAATGTTACTGTCATCATTCCTCTCTTCTCTTTATGGTTTTGCAAATATTATGATTGTTACTTCAAATTATTATTTTTTTGATGGGAGAAAAGGACTCAATGTATTCTTAAGTAATAATTAATTTACCTGAAAAGCAAGTCCCACATATCTACAGCTTTTACCAGCTACGAAAGATATCTTTGAAAATTCAAGAAAAGATGGCAAGAAAATGTGTTCTAAGAAGTCATTGAAGGAAAGAAAAATAAAAATGCAAAAAAAAACCAAAACAACAACAACAAAAAGAAACAAGTCATTTGGTTTTCTGCCTTTTTAAACCCTTTGACATCTTACTGCCAATGATAGGCAAACAAGCTTCCTGAACATTACTTAGCAGACATGTGCTGTGTTCCCTGAAGATGCTGTAAGTAATCCATATAATCCATGTGGGGACTGTAGCAGTCTGAGTATCGCAACATTTAATTCATTAATAATAAACAGAACGAAGCAGTTAACAAAGAACAAGCACTCTGAATCTCACTGGTCCCAATAACTGACTCACCACCTGCGACAACCTGAGTCAAAGAAAGAAAGTGAAGTTGCTCAGTCGTGTCCAGCTCTTTGCGACCCCATGGACTAGAGCCTACCAGGTTCCTCCATCCATGGGATTTTCCAAGCAAGAATACTGGAGTGTGTTGCCACTTCCTTCTCTAGGAGATCTTCCCAGCCCTGGGATTGAACCTGGGTCTCCTGCATTGTAGGCAGACGCTTTACCGTCTGAGCCACCAGGGAAGTTCAATAACCTAAGTAAATTCCAACCAAATTTAAACCAAATTTATTCAGTCTAGCAGGAAAAAAAAAAAAAAAAGAGAGAGATAAAATGAAAGTTTAAACCATCCAGAGGTTACTCTGTATTTCTTTTGGATCATTTTTGTTGGATTTTCTTATAAGTAACACTTTTTTACAACCTTTTTGGAGCAGTTTTAATTTTGGGGGGTGGGATAATAATTGTGGCAAAACTCTGAGGCAGAATTACAGAATAAAAAAGGACAGGAGTTCTGTGTTTTGTTAAATGTCATCAGACTGAATTATGGACAAAATGGGCTTCATATGCCCAGAACCCAGCAATGTTTGTCTCTTTGCTTAGTATCTTAGTATAGCTAAGTGTTTTGTCCTTTTGGGGTTAAGGGTGTGTTAATTCTCATTTTTTAAGATAGCTGGTGAGAGTGAATATTTTCTTAAGTGATAATTTATCACTAGTTCTTGCCAAGTGGGTAAACTACTTATTTCCATGAATTGTTTATTTGTAGAGTTGCAATATAATCATCCTAGAACATACAGAGGTGATAAAAATGCTTGTAAGCTTTTATCAGACATCTGTCACATTTACCCATATCTTGATGCTTTCTTTTTAAAAATCTGTCTTGATGTAACTGTGCTGAATCTTTATATTAAAACAATCTTTAAAACAATCATCTACTCTTTGATCATGCCTATCTTGAATCTTAATGCTTTTTATTTTTTAATGCTTTCCTATCTTGAATCAGTGAGAAAAGCAAAGCAATTAAGTATTTTCACGAGCTCTTCACCACACCTATCTATGTAATAATATCTGTACCAATGCACTCACTTTTTTTCCCCATTTACCACATATGAATCCTCTACATCTTATATATGGCTTACTGACTTCCATTTGAGTGTTTACTCTCATCCTTCTTGGGGACCTTACTGCTCTTCCCTCTCTGCTATAGGAACATACTTCCTTCTGCTGACTTTCAATTTCAGCATATAAAGACTTGTTTTTTCAATTAGGAACAGACTACTCTCTTAACCTTCTTTTCCCCTCCCCTATATTGCTGAGATTCAATGCTCCTGCTTAGGGATGCAATTCTCAAAAGCTGTCTCTATCTCCGGTTTCCGATTCCTGTCCTCCCATTCTCTTGGCTTTTAGCTCTTAAAAGTCTTCCCCCCATAATTAAGTACTTTTATTAACTACTTAAAGGGTTTGAAACATATATACAAGAATATCCAGAAATATGAAGAATCTTAAAGAACTGTATGATATAAAACTATGCAACCTCCATTTGGATTAAGAATACCAAGTCTCCACACCTTCCCTCACCATTAATTCTAACTGTTGTGTAGCAGTGCTCCATATGGTAGGTTTAACATTTTAAACAAATTGTTTCTGAAGGTTTTTTTTTTTTAATTATCGAGGTTTAAGGATTCTTGATATACTCTTTAAAAACTTTTTCAAATATATGATTTCCTAGTCAGTATAGTGCTTGACTTTTCATTTTTATTCTTTTGTGGAGCCAGCTTTCATCTGGTATAATTTTCTTTCTGTATCAAAGACTTCCTTTAGAATTTCTTGCAGTGCAAGCGAGCTGGTAATTAATTCTTTCAGGTTTTGCACGTCTGAAATAGTACTGTTTCTAACAAGAAGTCTACCGAATTCTTATCTTTGTTCTTCTATATGTAATGTTATTTTTTCTCTGGCTACTTTTATAATTTTCCCTTTAAGTTTTAAGAAATTTCCTCTGTATTTCTTTTGCTTGAAGTTTGCTGAAATTTCTGGATCTGCAGGTTTATAATCTTCGTTAAGTTTTGAAACATTTCAGCATTATTCAAATATATTTTTTGTCCTCCCTCTTCCTCTCTTGAGGATGTCAACTGCACACGCATTAGGCCGAAAAGTACTGATGCTCTGTTCATTTTTTTCCCCAGTCCGTTTCCTCTGTCTGAATTTTATACTGGCGCTGATTTTTTCTCCCATTATTAGCCTTTGTTTCTTACTTCTTTGCATACCTGACAATTCTGGACTGGCTCCCAGCCATTATGAATCTAACCTTGTTGAGTGCTGGACATCCTTGAATTTTTAATAATATTTTTGAGTTTTGTTCTGAGCCACAGTTAAATGGAGACAATTTAATCTTTTTGGGTCCTGCTTGTTTAAGGCAGGACCAGAGCAGCTTTTCATCTAAGGCTAACTGTCCTCCACTACTGACACAGTCTTCTTTTAAGTCCTCTATTCACTGCCTCCTGCATTACAAGGTTTTGACATGTGGGCTGGTAGGAATATAAACTATTCCTGTCTTTGTATGAGGTTCAGGGATTGTTCTGCTTGTTTCTTTTGAGGGGTTCTTTCCCTGGCATTGGGTAGGTTATGTACATACACGCACCAGTCAGCAATCAACTCAGAATCAAAAAGGGCCCCACTTAGATGGCCAGAGCAACCTCTTTGAAACTCTCTTCTCTTCGGTATCCTGCCCTGTAAACTCTAAGCCACGTTGGGTTCCTTGGACTTTGAATTTCATCTTGTTAACTTAAGGGTCTTGCTTGGGTTCCCCCGCACTGAGGTGTGGCTTCAAACTCTCTGCAGGCAGGAAGCTGGGGTAATCGTTAAGACTGTTTGTTTTCCCTCTCTCAAGTTTTACTGTCCCTAACTGCCTAATGAAAACTGTTGTTTCATATGTTCCTCTAGTTTTTAAGGCAGATTTTAAATTTGGTCCTTACTACTCTATCATGGATGAAAATGGAAATCAAGAGGATGTTGATTTTTAGCATCCTTTCATCAACATGCCTGATACTGCCCTAACATTAATTAGTAAAACACAGACATCAGCACACTCTCAAGGCACAGAAATTATTCACAAAATAAAATATATAGAATATGCCAGAGGAGGTAATTCTAACACAAACTTTCCTAAACTTGGCCTATCTCAGGGGATCGCTTGTTATCTAGGTTACCTATGGCCTCGAGAAATATCAAATTAAATGGCAAGCCAGTCAAATTCTTGGGCTGTGAAGAAAGGATGGATTTTGAGAAACAATTTGCAAAAGCTTAAAATTTACCTGAGGAAGAAAGTTGTAAAAATCTAACAAATAATTCAAAAGTCGAAGACCAGGGGGCTCGCTAACGGCCTGCAAGGTAAGAATGGTCCCTCACCTAAAGTAATTCCATTCTTCTCATTAGTAGGACTATGAAAAAATTTGTGCTCAATTACCTCATTCTGAATTCTGTCAATAAAAATTTTTTAGAAAATTATGTTCTCTTTTGTTACATAAATACTTAAATAGTACCCATAATTTGATACTTTAGCCTTTGAAGTCTGAAATATTTCCTGTCTGGTCTGTTACAAAATAGTGGGCTGACCCTAGATCTAGTAAGTACTTGTAAGTAAACAAATCCAAATTACAATGACACTTATTTCCAACTCTGATTCTCTATGGTTCCAAGTGGGACATTTTCCACCAAGGTATCTCAAATTTTCCTTTAATTTTCATTTATATTATCACCAAATATTTATCTCTTCTTTCAAATTTCCTCCCTTCCTACTGCTACCACCACAGCTGAGCAACCTGTCACGTAATGTTCTTAAATTACAATACTTCTCCTTATGGTCTCCACCCAATTCAAATCCTTCTTAATGACTGCTACTGAGCTAATTTTTTTTCAAAAAGATAAGCTTTACCATATCAATTGCATATTTCAGAAATCACAAACACTTGATAATATCAGGAGTCTAAAATACAGATAAATTCAGGTACTCTGTGGAAAAGATGTTCAAGGCTAACAAATTCAAAGAAAAAAGCAAGATGACAAAATATTCATAAAAATAATTCCACACACACAGAAAAATTCAGTGACAAATGAATTTTGAAACATAAATGAAAATATCCCTAATCTACTTCAAAACAGAAACACCAAACCTCCTTCCTCAAACCATTAAGTTTTTCATGTATATACTTAAAAGTAGAAAAAGTGTTAGAAAGATAAATGGCAAACTCTGAACAGTGATCACTTTGGTCAATGAATAGTAACTGCTTTGCATGAAGGGCAATTTCATGAGTGTGCGGTTGTTTTGGCTGCTCTGAGCAGCTTGTGGGATCTTAGTTCCCCCAGTAGGGATTAAACCAGGGTCACATCAATGGAAGCGCCAAGTCCTAACGTCTGGACCACCAGGGAATTCCCTTACTCCATGTGTTTTTAAGTGGTTTAATTTTAAAATCAAAATTATAGAAAATATAATGTTTAGAACGTGTGATTCCTAACAGAGTTCACGTATTATGTGTTCACAGAAAAATGACCTGAATGAAGATATCAAAATTTAACAGCTATCATCTCTTTATGGTGAGGGTGTGGCTCATTTGCTTTTTCATCTTTTTTTACAGCTTGAAATTTTTTATATTTTCAAATTTTCTATAATGACTATGTATTATATGTATAATCAGAAAGATCCAAACAAGTTAAATACAGAAAATGCTCTTTTAATGGACAAAATGCAAGATGTATGAGAAATGTTTTCCTCAATAGAAACTGAGTGACTAAAAAATGAAAAGATTTTTGCATGAGATATTACCTTTCCTCCCTGTTCTTTAAAGGTATCTATTTAAAAACTATTAATCTAAAATATTAGTTATTATTATCACTAATTTCTGGTGAGTTCACAAGAAATGAAATAGCTATAAGCATTCTTTCCATTTAACATTATTTTTGTCAATTAATGTACTAATTAATTTTCTTCTGATAAACACATGCTTACAAAAACAGGTGCTATATCCAATGGAGAGAAAATAAATACTATGAAAAGGAAATGTTTTAGCACCAAAAGTAACTTTCTTATTACATTTTATTTCTCTAGGCTGTATTAACAACTTTTCTTTTAATAATAGAAGTAAAATTTCACTAAAAGATGTGGTTCAGATTGAGACTTTGTTACTGACAATTATTTCAAAGGATGACTGAGGCAAACAAAAACCCAAAAATGCAAAACGAGTCATTTAGGAGAAATAAAATGAATCTAAGACAGTTCCAGAAATAGGACAAAGGGAACACTAGAGGAATACTAGTTTACAAAGATGAGGAAACACAGACTATGCAGATGATAAAAAGAACAAAACTTAAAAGTAGATTTTCCTTTCTCACGTTTCATAAAGATTCTGTGAAGCATCTTTTTAACAAAGTTCTGAAAAATAAAGGTTACAGTCTCTTCAAGTTCCCCTTTCTGTATGCTAGCTTTTGAGACTGCAGATCAAAGACACAAGTATATTCTCCTTTTGAGTTTCAAGATAAAAATGGGAAAATAAATGGTAAAACAGGAAGAAAAAAAACCCAACACTCAAATAGAAGCAGTCTGAAGGTATTATCTAACTAGCTTGCCACTTTTGCAGATTATAGGAATGAAATGATTAACTTTTTTGAGATTATTTTTTTGTCTACATCATTGACTGAAAGAAGTACTAGGATTAGTTGTAAAACTAGTTTCTGTGACTGGTACATGGCTTGCTGAAAGGGACAACACACAGGATCTGAATCAGGCTATGTTAAATCCTCACAGTACACGTAACAACACAATCAAATACAAAATTGCCTCAGTGGTAACTGATTGGTTGAGTTGAAAGTAAAGATAATCCAAATTCTACTTTTCTGCATAAGGAGCTTCCAGAAGAAAATGGATTGCTAAGCAACGCGAGCTAAGGAAGACATTTTTCAGAACAAAGGCTCACTTAGTGTTCTTATAGAAACCTTATAATCTGGTTATATTTTAGTAAAAACATGAGTGTTTGGCTCAGGACTACAGCTTAGAGTTTACTAATGAGCAATGAGAGACACCGTGACTTTCTTACAAACGTGTAAAACATTACTAGGTTATGGCAACTTGTGTAAGGATGACATGCAAATACATGAAGTATTCCATATTAAAAAAAATTAGCAACAGGCCATAATCCTGATAAACAATGAGGAGCTATAAGATTAGGCTTTTTATTCACTCACCTTAAATTATTTTGTTGGCCAGGTGGAATGACGCTATAGTAAACTGGCATTCCTGCTGCAGGCATAGATCCTTGATTAGACTGATTAGGGAACATAACAGGCTGTTGATAAGTGTGATGGGCAATNGCAGGAGGAGAAGGGGACGACAGAGGATGAGATGGCTGGATGGCATCACTGACTTGATGGACGTGAGTCTGAGTGAACTCCGGGAGTTGGACAGGGCGGCCTGGCATGCTGCGATTCATGGGGTCACAAAAAGTTGGACACAACTCAGCTACTGAACTGAACTGACCTAATGATTAGTGATGCCGAGCATCTTTTTCTGTGTCTATTGGCAATTTGTACATCTTTGGAAAGATATCTACTCAAGTTCTTCACCCATTTTTAAATTGGGTTGTTTGGCTTTTATGTTATTGAAATGTAGGAGTTCTTCATATACTCTAGCTGTTAATCCTTTATCAGACATACGGTTCACAAATGATTCCCTCCATTCCTTGGGCTGTCTTTTCACTCTGTTGACGTATTCTTTCAGGCACAAAAGTTTTAAATTTTGATTAAGTCCAATTTATCTTTTTTCTTTTGTTGTCTGTTCTTTTGATGTCATATCCAACAAATAGTAGCATTTAACTATATATTTATCTGAATGGTTTTTTTCCTCACAAATGCCTACTTAATAGACTATGTTACACAAAGGCAGAAACCTCTGGGGATACTGACTAGTAGTTGTTTCAATATATATTTGTAATCTAATGAATGCATATCTTCTGATATTTTCAATATATGATGATGTATGATATCCTGCTTGTACAATTATGAAAATATTTATAAATGTGATTTTTTGTGATATTAAATTATCTTTAACATGAAAATTTATACTAATTAAAGAGACATAAATTTATACCAAACTACATGTAAAGTTTTGGGAAGTATTTGGGGGAAAAAAACCCAGAAACTATGTTAATTCATTATTATCAAAGCATATTTTTTTTCAAAACCATTACAGATCAAAACTTAACTGACTAAAAGTCCACCTTCCAGATTTTAGGCAGTCCATTTCAGACCTTAAATAATTTCATGATGTATTTCTTCATTCTTCATTGGCGGTTTTTCAAAAGTGTATAGACTGGCTTCTTAGAGCAAAGGAGGGGTACATCCCCCTTGAATTAGCTTAAGTATTAGCACAAATAAAACACTTGAAGAGTTTTTCTTTCCTTTCTGATTTTGTAAACTTTCAGGAAGAGAGTTAGCAAGTATTAGCCTGCCTTTTTGGAGAAGGCAATGGCACCCCACTCCAGTACTCTTGCCTGGAAAATCCCATGGACGGAGAGGCCTGGTGGGGTGCAGTCCATGGGGTCGCTAAGAGTCGGACACGACTGAGCGACTTCACTTTGACTTTTCACTTTCATGCATTGGAGAAGGAAATGGCAACCCACTCCAGTATTCTTGCCTAGAGAATCCCAGGGATGGGGGAGCCTGGTGGGCTGCCGTCTATGGGGTCGCACAGAGTTGGACAGACTGAAGCGACTTAGCAGCAGCAGCAGAGGCTTGCCTTTTAGATCAAGCAAACCCACAGGGTTTTACTTGCTTGTTTCTCAGAATTCAATCTAAAAAGGGCATGTATTGTCAGTTGCAAAACAGCAGGGGGAGCTCATGAGATTTCTAAGGCCACTATTACCAGCTATCCTCCCCCTCCAAAAAACACTAAGCATAAACTGAACAATACCAAGGGGAAACCCAAACAAAGAAAAAAGGAAGCAAAAAATAATAATAAAATTCTTCTAACGAGAAGGGGAAATAGCCAAAGTCAATTGTATAATGAAGTACCAATACAAACTAACACTTAATCCAAATCCAGATCTACAAGCCCAACTCTCAAGGTCTCCTTACTTTCCCTAACAACTCAATGTACCCCTGGGTCCCCAAGACCCCAAACTGCTCTGGACCCTTTACCAACTTTTTCATATGTCAGAACAACGTTTTAGACAATTGGCTTTAAGACTACTGTGCTTACATTTTAAAATATATATATATTTTTAAATATTCAGTGAAAAACTTCTCTTTGAGGAACAACTTAAAGAGCACTAATTTAAGAATCCCCTGGTGGCTCAGGTAAAGCACCTGCCTGCAACACGGGAGGCCTGAGTTCGACCCTGGGTCAGAAAGATCCCCTGGAGAAGGAAATGGCAATCCACTCCAGTATTCTTGCCTGGAAAATCNCTTAAAGAGCACTAATTTAAGAATCCCCTGGTGGCTCAGGTAAAGCACCTGCCTGCAACACGGGAGGCCTGAGTTCGACCCTGGGTCAGAAAGATCCCCTGGAGAAGGAAATGGCAATCCACTCCAGTATTCTTGCCTGGAAAATCCCACGGATGGAGGAGCCTGGGAGTCTACAGTTCATGGGGTTGCAAAAGAGTGAGACGTGACTGAGTGACTTCACTTTTTAAAGAGTATAAAAAACACTGGGCTGTAAACCACAGAATAGTGAAAGAATATATGAAATATAGCTCTTATTAATTGGGGAAAGTAAGGGGAACCAAGAGTTCCAACCTGAGCTTTAGGGTTGGAATAAGAAGTCACTCCCTATGAGGACAGGAGTGGTGTGACCAACAGAAGAGTATTTCCTATTTGGGAGAAATCACAAGTGACACTGGTGCTACTTTCCATTTTGCCCTCTGAACCTTAGCCTGGAAGACAGCAATTGATTAGCAGCATTAATTGTTCAGCATTAACAAGCCATCAACATAAACTTCAATTATAGTTAGCTTGAGGAAACACAGAACAAAAACACAAAAAGTCCCCATGATGACAGAAATTCACTTAGCAATATATACTATAAGGACTTAATAAAGACAAGTAATAAATTCACAAGAAGAACAATAGCCCTTAAACTTACAAGTTTAATAAGTCCCACACTTATCAGGTAAATAGCTCTCTCCTAATACAAGGCTCAGTAACTGATAAAATCTCTGATAAAGATGGTCTCTTCCAGGCTCCTCTCATGTGCTAAAACAGCGACTATACCAGCCACCAGTTAAATATTACACCCAGTGGTTATCCCAGTCATTTATTCCCTCACTGCTGACTACNAATAGCTCTCTCCTAATACAAGGCTCAGTAACTGATAAAATCTCTGATAAAGATGGTCTCTTCCAGGCTCCTCTCATGTGCTAAAACAGCGACTATACCAGCCACCAGTTAAATATTACACCCAGTGGTTATCCCAGTCATTTATTCCCTCACTGCTGACTACTCTATACCTAGGAAAGATGCCTATACTGAGTGGTCCTCTACTGGTCAGGCAGGATTCTGGTCCACGGATATGCTTACTGCTTCTTATCACTATGGCAATAAGAGCCAGAAAAGGACCTGTAAGTTCAGATTAAAGTGTTGGCTTCTAGAAGGAGCTCAGAGTCTATCCTCACTTGCCCTCCTTCTTAAAAAGGAGGGCCAGGACATTGCCTTACTCTGCCCCACAAGGCCATTTTATTGTTCACTATAAGAGTAAATGAGATAGATATTCCTTCTGTTGAGTAAAAGGTCCTGATGTAAGTTTTGTCTAAATAGGTCTTCACTGACTATGACAAATGTTGAGATACTGGGGTGTGACTAACATATGATATGAGAAATAAGAGAACCCTAATCCTGCCTTAGACTCTCGTTTCCAAGGGATTCTGAGGAAGATGTAAACAAAAATGATGGAACAGGGCAAATAAACACATCCAAACTGCATAAGGTTCTACCCTAACCGCTAAAGCAGAGCTTGAGTGAGCTAGACTGAACTGGAAAAATTTCCTTTAACCAAGTCTGATCAGTGTAAACAGCAGAACCAAAGCAGGCTGTAAGAAGACATCAACCTGCTTTCCCCAGAGAACACACCCAAGTCTCAGATCTACATTTCACTGTATGGAGCCAGAGCACCATATGGGGCCATTTCCAAAGAACCAAAGAAAAGAGGAAATGACACAGAAGGAGCCTAAAAGATGCTAGACCTCAGGACTGCTGCATATGACTGGACACACTGGCAGTGCACAAAGGCACCAGAAAACAGTGATCTGTGAGGGCTCAAAGCCAGCCTTCAGTCTAAATGCTGTATTCTAACATGGAGCTCTATCCCCCTAGGAGGTGGGAGACATTTCTGAGGCCCCAGAGTTCATTATTTGCAAAAATGGGATGTCTCTTTCACCTCAGGAGGGCTATTATAATTTTTGTTTCTACGATCTAGTACAGAAGGTATCTGAGGAACAGCAGATCTTTCAATTCTGTTTTCTACAGTATCTACATAGAAACCATATGAACATAATGGATTCATTTCTCCAGTTTCCATAGTTATCTAAACTAAAACCCACAAAGGCATAAGGGTTTTATAATTTACAAGTGTGCCACATTACAGTGGTTTTGGTCAGTAAAAGCTTCTGTTTGATGCTGATGTCAACAACAGTAGTGTCAATGACAGTAACAGTAGTTAATGGTGATGACAGTCAAGGTTGATGAGTACTTACTACCATGTTCAAGTTCTGTTCCAAGAACTTTATGTATATTATTACATCAAGTCTTACTAACAAGCCTAAGAAGGTATTTTTATCATCCCTGTTTTATAGAAGGGGTTAAAACCTTGCTCAATGTTGTACAGCTACCGAGAAGAGAAGTCAGGGTTTGAACCCATGCCCACTGGCTCTAGAGCCGTAGTTCTTCAGTCACTTCATGATTCTCTGTATCTGGGCTCTGTGATTTATAAGTTAGTGATTAAATTTTAGGTTTTTCCTACAGTCCCTTCAAAATACACAGTAACCTCTGAATTACTTTCAATTTGGCTCAAAGGCAAAGATACCATTGCTGGTTTGATTTACTCTATTTTATATGAAAAAATATATTTCAGTCTTTTTGTCTACTGAGGCAGTGTAACATTCTATCATTATTTTTGATTGTATCTAAGTTAGTGTATATGCTAGGTAGATCTAAGAAAAATGACACAGCTCAATCTAGATGATTTAAGCTACAGATTAAATTTTTAACTAGTAAAGAAAACACCTGAAATACCAAAAGAGAGGAAATGGTACTTGAGAAAGTACAGCTGTAGAAAACACTCTACTAAACAGATGACTTTTCAGGCTTATTTTTTATTTAAAAAATTTATTTTAACTTTTTCAGCTGAGCCATGAGGCTTGCAGGATCAGGGGTTAAACCCAGGCTCTTGGCAGTGAAAGTAAGGAGCCCTAGTTACTGAACTGCCATGGAATTCCCTCTGGCTTATTATTTAGATGAGTTTATCACCACCTAGCTTCTTTAACCAAATGTGGTAGGAAAAACGAAGCAGGCTATCATTCATCACTTGTCAGGGCAATATTTCTCACAAGCATTCACCCAATGTTAAGGATTATGTGAAATATCATGAGAAAATGTACCTTGTAAAAAAAAGTATGCTATAGAAGTTATAACAACTGTCTCAGCTCTGAAACACTTCCAGTATCTAGCTCCATTTTTAAAAACTATCATAATAAGGAGGTAATTTATTTTAAACTTATATTTCAAGGTTGATCTTATTTACATAGCGCCTGGGTATCTGATAGATGTTAGACAGACTAGATTAGGTAGGTAGCACAAACAGGGTCTTGAGAAGGGAGAGTTCTTGGCTTGGTAGTGATCCTGTCTAATGTCTAGCCACAGAGGAAGTGGGGGATGGGCAGTCTCATGGGCCTCTACTTAAGCAGGGATGGTGGTGGTTTACTCGCAAGTTGTGTCCGACTCTTGCGACCCCATGGACTGTAGCCCACCATGCCCCTCTGTTCATGGGATTTTCCAGGCAAGAATACTGGAGTGGATTGCCATTTCCTTCTCCAGGAGATCTTCCTGACCCNTGGGGGATGGGCAGTCTCATGGGCCTCTACTTAAGCAGGGATGGTGGTGGTTTACTCGCAAGTTGTGTCCGACTCTTGCGACCCCATGGACTGTAGCCCACCATGCCCCTCTGTTCATGGGATTTTCCAGGCAAGAATACTGGAGTGGATTGCCATTTCCTTCTCCAGGAGATCTTCCTGACCCAGGAATTGAACCCAGATCTCCTGTATTGCAGGCAGACTCTTTACCAATTGAGCTAAGAGGGAAGCCCTTTAAGCAGGGAGAACCATAGTAAAAAGCAAGGAGGATGTGAGAGAAGATGCAAAATCGGTTCCCATAATGTACCTTTCTTTATTCCTTAGTTGCTTTCTATTATCAAAGGACTTCAAAACTAGACATATTCTTAGTGCTCAAAAAGTCCTTGACGATTTCACATTTTAATTACGACTTTCATTTTCTGGAATTTCACAGAATATGCTACCTCCTTTGCTCACATCCTGCCCTATTTTCATAATGTCTTAATTAATTTATGCCCATAATTTTCTTTTAACAGCTAATTAAAGGTTTATATCTTTCTCTTCTGTATTAAGTCCCCAACTTATTCATGGCTGTGTTTCATAATTCCTTCAGTTACTGGTCTGTAGATTATAACCAATTTGTTGACTTGTCCTTAGATGAAATACATGTACATTTACCTTGCCAACTTGATTATTTTTACGTTGTGGGACTGAATGAAAATAGCCTCTGGATTTCTTAACAGTAGACTCAACTATAGGAAACCGTGAGGCTAAGAAAACAAACTCACTCGCAGGTTATTCCAGAGAGGTGAAGTGAAGTCACTCAGTAGTGTTCGAGTTTTTGCGACCCCATGGACTGTAGTCTACCAGGCTCCTCAGTCCATGGGATTTTCCAGGCAAGAATATTGGAGTGGGTTGCCATTTCCTTCTGAAGGGGATCTTCCCGACCCAGGGATCGAACCCAGGTCTCCCTCATAGGCAGACACTTTATCGTCTGAGCCACCAGGGAAGTCATTCCAGAAAGGTAAAGGAAGATAAAATAAATGTCTGAAAATGTGACACAGTATGGGCTAAAGAAATCTAACATATTAACGAAACATTGGTATTTCTACTTGAGAATTATGAATTAAAATGCATGACATTTTCAATACAAGACATACTATTTCTTTTCTTCATTCAGTGTGGGGGGATATCAATTCCAGATTAAGAAATTGCACATTCTTTATTCAATAAACACTAACTTATAATCTACTCTATTTAATACACCTACTTATACCTTTACTTTTCCCTCCTGTTCCACTCTCTCCTCAAGAGACTTTGTAAGGAGCTGAAGAATAGAATAAGATATTTGCTCATATATGTAGGTAGTTGGAAACACAAACAGGGCCAGAAAAATTTACTTCACAATATTAATAAGGTTCAGAAATTTTTCAAAAAATTAATGAAGTGAATGAATAATGCAATAAAATGAGGACAGAACAAAATTGTAACAATTAATAAAACTCTTTTAAGACTATAAAGTTATGTATTACAGAAGCCTTTCCCCACATTAAACAGAGAAGAAACTAGCCCACATTTTATCTATTGAAAATCACCCCTAGACAGTGCAGGTAAGAGTGGCCACGCACCTGATATGATGGCACTGAAGGACAGGGGATGACCACTCCTTGAATCTGATTTCCAATGCCGTTGGGCTGGCCACCAACGAGGCTCTGGCTCTGGGGCTGCTGAACTCCAACTATCCCTTGGTAGTTTTGCTGCTGGTTGGGCAAAACCTGATAACCTGTAATGGCACAGTGAGTTAAATCCTGCTTTGAATTTATTTCACTAGCAGTATGTTTTTGTATTTGAAGCAAGTTCTAAAATGACAGAATTTGTTTAAACGGCAAATCTCAAAAGCCCTCTATTATGACAGCCAACATTTAAAAGGTTTACTATGTAGGTAACCCAAGTCAGTCAGCACTTCCCTACCGCAAAACAGTCAAATAAAATTTGTATTCAAAGATTTCCTTTGCACTTGAGGAAATTTATAGGGCCAAAGACTTTGTTTATACAGACAATTACTATTTGGCATATATTACAATTTGATATTAAAAATAATTTTCTGTGGACCAGGTCTGTCTACATAATTTGCGGGGCCCAGTGTAAAAGCAAAAGGCAGGACCTCTGGTTAAAAAATGGAGAGTTTTGAGGTGGTACAGGCAGAACTAACCCTTTTGGAGACTGGAAATAATGGAAGGTGGGATGACTCTGATAGAAGAGCTATATGTTTGAAAATTCAGACTGAGATATGAATCCTTATAATGGAAGGTGGGATGACTTTGATAGAAGAGCTGTATGTTTGAAAATTCAGACTAAGATATGAATCCTTATACTAGGAATGTCTCCAGGGCACAAGGAAAAATGGAATTACCTAGCAACCTTTAAGATTATCTCCTTATTATTAAGGTTACTTAACAAAGAAACTGATCATTAGCGAGGTTAAGCAATCTGCCTGAAATTCATAAATCAAACACAAAAGGGACAGTTCTTAAACTTCAGACACTGCTGGTAACTTTACTAAGTTAAGAGTATAAATATACTTTTATTAAGTGAATTTATTCGTTATTTAAATGACTCCACAATAAGGTTTGAGTAATGAATATGAATTTCATGTGCTTCTTGACCCTAAAAGGATTTCCTTAAGTAAATTAATTAGCTTAAGAAATATGTAAATTACTAGACACTACCACGAATTCTTTTTTCTCTGTAAAAAAAGAAACCAGATTAAAGAAAACAACCAACCTCCAGCCAGGGAATCTAAAAAGGTTTTACAAAAATAAACCAAATGATGGCATTGCCTGCACAAACTTCTACAACTAAAGGTAAGCTAAATGATTTCTCTAATACCATAGATCTATTTTGCTATCTTATAAATATCAGTTTTTATTTCTATCTTCATTAATTCCTAAAACAGGAATGGCAAAGATCCCATCTCAGGTGTTGATTTTGACAATGTTATCAGCGTACTTGCCTGAACTCTTAATGATTCTTCTCAATGACTAAAATAATTGAATAAATTTAGCATCACCCTTTTCTAAAGACATGAATACAAAACATATTTGGCAACTAAGCAACATATTAACAACAAAGTAAAAATACAGATACAATCAATCCTTTAATAATGAAGGGTTTTATAAAATGGTGCTATTTCTATGGCAACAGTGCTTTATTGCCATGTTTCAAATGACTTCTCACCAGTCAACCTTTCCCCAAAAATGTATATCATTAATTATGGAGGGGAAATGTAAAAAAAAAAAAAAAATGTATATCATGGTCTTTATAGGTAATGAAGTGACTATAAACATGCTATTTCCTAAACATCTCTCCCTGTGAAATTCCTATTAACATTCAAATTTGCAGACAAATAAACTTTCTTGCTCCAGAGTCTAATACCTGACATCCAACTCTACTTTCAGTTTATGAAATGACAATCATTTCAAATTCATACTCTCCAAGTCCAAATACCATCAAAACATACACAGACACATTTTCCACTCCTAAGAAAATAAAGGGCAGGAATGGAAAAGGGATGTGAAGACCCCTTCTTGTCATGGAAATGTCACCTCTGAACACCCACACAGCATCTATTTCAGTGTCATAATTTATGCATAGCTCTTTATACACTGGGAAAGTAACTTCTTACAATGGACTTGTCAGAATCACAGTCCACTAAATTAAAAAGAAAAATGTGAACACCTAGCAGAATTCACTGTAACATAATTTGACTTAAATTGTCACGTCTCCTAAGAAACTCAAATGTTTTTCATAATGTTTTTGTATTTTATTCAAAATATATTCAGAGATATAGGTTGCCTTGAAAGAAAACTTTGGGAAAAAAGCCAATTTATGTGCAAATGTGGTTCTGATTTCCTTTATCTAAATATGTCAGTATTTGGAGATTCACTATTTGCTTCCTGCCTGTAATTCCCTCTTGTGAAAAAAAATCTGATACAGAAAGCTTCAATCAGTAGCTCCAGATACCATGACACAGTGGTCTAATGTAGGGGGGCTTGGAATTTGCACTAATAAATTTCCAGTGGTATTTTTATTCTTTAATGCAACCTTATCTCCACTAATATTCATGCCTACTAATGGATATATTTATCTGTACACAAACATCACATTTTGAAAATGTGACAACATAAAATCCAAAACATCTGATTCCAGCACGCACCTCATTTGTTACAGAGGGTAGTATAAGGATTCTGTGAGCTCAAGATGTGCCTGGAAGGTGATAAAACACAGTCCCTATATTTGAAATTGGGCATTCTCAGCCCTGACACCATATCAGAATAGCAGAATAAACAGGGTAATATGAAATTAAGAAGGAGAAATTAATCCTGGCTGATATCAACAAAGGTACTAACATTTGAGCCTGGACTTAAAGAAAAGGTCTGGAAAAAGTAAAAAAATGAGTAACATGTTTGAGAAACAGAGAATAGTAAGGAGTGGCTTAATTTAAACATTGCATATGGAGTGAAAAGTGGAAGAGGAAGGTAGAATATTGGTAGAGAATCAAAGATTTTACAAGTAGAAGAGCAGTGAGAACCATTAAGAAGTTCCAGATTTTAAAGACTGTGAAAGTAGAAAAATAATATTACTACTTCATTCAGAAGTAGCATAAATAAACTGGGAACATGTTCTTAACTAACAGTGGAACTATTAAAAATAAGAATGCCAAACACTTTAAAAGAAAATATTTTCCCAAGAAGCTCTCCTATTAATCTTCCCATAATTTTGTTTATTGCCTTAATCCATATTTCATAAAACTCAACAGGTAATATAAAATTGTTCCTGTTAACTCTTCTCTCATAGCTGTGTATACCTTAAAAACAACAATACTGAAATGGTGTGCTTTCTAAGGGCAGGGTTAACCACCCTGTTAAAGGGGAAAAAACCCCCCAAATATCCATACCAGCTATTAAGCAAATAAGCCAAGGAAGTGGGCACTCATTTATATTTACCAAATAAATAGTGAGGAAAAATATATTCTTAACAGAATAGAATCAAAATAATATATGTTTCTATATTCCAATACTTTGGCCACCTGATGCCAAGAACTGACTCATTTGAAAAGACCCCAATGCTGGGAAAGACTGAAGGCAGGAGAAGGGGATGACAGAGGATGAGATGATTGGATGGCATCACCAACTCAATGTACATGAGTTTGAGTAAACTCCAGGAGTTGGTGATGGACAGGGAGGCCTGGGGTGCTGCAGTCCATGGGGTGGCAAAGAGTCGGACACAACTGAGCGACTGAACTGATGTTTCTATACAAAACCAGGAGCTCCCTATGTGCTGACAGGCTCACTGTTCACGTTTAGTAAATGGCTTTTGACAGCAAAAGTTGTACTTAAGTTTTATGGTAACATGTCTATAGTAAGGTTAAACATATTTGCATTCTCATTAAAATAAAACTTGATCCCATAAACAGAAATTAGCCTCAGTCCAGAATTCATGAATTACTCATTAAGTCTTCCCTTAAAAAACACATAACCACCTCAGTGTGTACTTGATAAGGAAAAATAGAACTGTTTTAGCTTGTATCTAATATGTAAAGCTTGAAATGAAAGTTTAATTTAAACAATGCTGGGGGGAATGAAGGGACATTAAAAATACCCTTGAAAATGGTTTATTTGACTAAAAAAATAGGTTTTCACCAAAGAAAATTTGGAAAACACAACAAAGGGAAAAAACCAGGGTGGAAAAACCATTTTTGTAAAACAATAACTCACAGATAATATTATTTACATGTATTTATGGCTAGCGTTTTTTCTGCATAGGACAGCAACATACATTCCCACTTCCATTATTTACAGAAATGGGCCATACGACATATTGTTTCAAAACCTTTTCCCAAGCAATGTTTCCATAGCTAAACAACAGGGATTTTACAAAGTTATGGGAAGGAAGTATTCAAGGAAATTTTCTTAGAACATATTTAGACCTACCTCAAGGCAATGGCACCCCACTCCAGTACTCTTGCCTGGAAAATCCCATGGACAGAGGAGCCTGGTAGGCTGTAGTCCATGGGGTCGCTAAGAGTCGGACACGACTGAGCGACTTCACTTTCACTTTTTACTTTCATGCATTGGAGAAGGAAATGGCAACCCACTCCAGTATTCTTGCCTAGAGAATCCCAGGGATGGGGGAGCCTGGTGGGCTGCCGTCTGTGGGGCTGCACAGAGTTGGACACGACTGAATTGACTTAGCAGCAGCAGCAGCAAGTTAATAATCAAAGGATGAGAAAAAGACTCTGAACTCTCCATTGCCTTTTAGGAAGAAGGCACATGTCAAGAAGTGAACAAGACAAAAAGACTAAGTATTTCAGAATAATAATCAGCTTTTGGTTTCCACTGTGGAATCCAGCCCAAACACAAACGAAGCCCAAACACCCATGTGTTTTCATTTAGAATACTAAATAATTATCATTTATTTGATAGCACAAGGTACAACTAGTAGCTAATATTTACATGACATTTATTAGGTTTTAGGTACTACTCTAAGCACTTTCATGTGTGAACTTTTTCCATGCTCCCAATCTTCAATCTTATGAAATCTTCAGTTCAGTTCACTGCTCAGTCGTGTCCGACTCTTTGTGACCCCATGGACTGCAGCATGCCACGCTTCCTTGTCCATCACCAACTCCCAAAGCTTACCCAAACTCATGTCCATAGAACTGGTGATGCCATCCAACCATCTCATCCAGTCATCCCCTTCTTCTGCCTTCAATCTATTTCTTACTATCCCCATTTTTCAGACGAAAAAACAAAAGCACGGGGAAGCTCACATTTTGCGTAAGGTTAACAGCTGTGAAGTGTAGCTGGGTTTGCACACAGTAGCGTGAAGCTAACCTTTACTTTTCTCAGGGACAGATGTTGACACATACAGAGTATTACAGTAATACTGCTCCAGGAGAACATGAAATGCCTGACCTTCACTGTCCGAGCATTTTGGCTAATGAAGATTTTTACTACTGTTTCACATACCTGAGTCTCAACAGCAATTTAATTACAGGAAAACAAATAATTATTATAAATGGTCAATATTTGTGAGCATTAAGTGTTATCCAAAACAAGAATCACAATGAAAGGCTATTAAGCAGTTAGTCCACATTGTAGGTAAAAGAACTTACAGCTAAAAACAAGGCCCAATGTCACAGAGTTATTCAATCAGTCCATAATGTCCTCTCTCTCCTTCACTTGTTTTGCCCACTACTCCCAAGATGCATGGGTTGTGCCCTCTAACTGCAAGGTTACACTTCTTTGCCTCAGTATAATATGATTTCACATGGACATAAAGCAACTGGGAAGGGGAAAAAGAGGCTCACATGGTGTCATATTTCAGCTTCTATGTCCCCCGGTCTGTGCCTCTCAGCATTCTGTGTCAATCTCCAATGTTCCTCTGGATTTTAGCCTTGCTATTTTGCTTCAAAGGCTGCCTTTGCTCAAGATGTATACTCTACTGCCACATTCCAGATGAATACACAGATTTCTCTAGCAGAATTTTCATAAATTTGGCTCCCCTCTCCACAATGTTGAGTTCCTGCACCAAGAAGTGAGCCTTTACTCAGTGGGGCAATGCCGACTTTAACCTGGACACCATGTATATAAGGGGGCATGTCCTGTAACAGGGGTGAAGGCTTGAAGTTCCTGTGAAGGAATGGCTCTTTTCTACATACTGAATAAGTTTTACATTATTTTTATATTAGAGGAGGGGAAATCCACCAGGTATGAACCATAGTAAACAGAAAGCTACCAGGACCTTAGAAATCTTTCTAGCTTAAAAAGAAGAAGAAGAAGAAAAAAAGCATTATTTAACATTCAGTACGTTGCATGGCTGGTATCCTAGGAAGGAAATTCTACAACATTAAGAAAGGCGCCTGAATGACTTTTTCCAGAAGTCATGATAAGGTGTTTGACCGTTCATTCCAATACTTAAACAGTCTAGTAACTAGTTAAAAAGTATGCAATTTTAGAGTATACTCTCTAAAGAACATGATATTAAATGCTGCAAGAAGATTACTGGACTTTTTCGAATGACGTAAGACCATGGGATATACGATGGTTAAAGTTACTATAATCACAAGTAAAATTAGAAATATTCAGTCAGAAAGCACTAATAAAAGAAAGAAAGAAACGCCCATCATTCTACTATTAAAGGTAAGAACCTTACTATTGTTTATGCAAGACAAAACCACAATAGTGTGTTAGCAACATAAAGAACCATGTAATAACAGACATGCCTCACTTTATTCACATTGCTTAATAAAATTAACATCTTAAAGAAGTGTTGTTTTAAACCTGTGTTTAAACGTTCAGGTTTCACAGCATCACTGTTACAGAGTGGCGTTTATTAGAGAAGTGGCACTGTGGTTCAAGTTCATTATCTAATTCAGGCCAAAGGAGGGGAGGGACATAGCTCTGATATGTTCAAAAGTATAGTTTGAAGACTGTCAAATATGAGGAAAAAAAATCCATTGATCTGGAAAAGAGGAAGAAGGGTTTAGATTATGAAGGGTAAAGACTCTTGAGAATGAAAAGAATTGCTATGTTTTAAAAATACTACAAGATTATTTCCAGTATTCTGAGGCTCAATACATCCCTAATTTGGCTAGTACCTATATTATTCTTTTGTCAATAAAGTGTTTCAGTACATCTAACTAAAAAAAAAAAATCCTTCCTGTGACAAATCTGGATTTAAACTGGGTGTATGAGGAAAACAGAGAATCTCTTGTAGAAATTTCTGAATATTGTAGGAAAGTATCTATTTTGTAAAGCAAGCAATGCCACTATATGTGATATCAAACAACAGAATAAACACCCAGATTTCAGTGTAAGTGTTATTTAACACTGACATTCTCCTTTGTTAAAAGATTGCAGTTTTGCAATATTATCCCATTTCTTCCAGCACTTTCAGAGGAAACCACAATCAATTCTGCAAGCTGAGAGAACTAGGACAATACAAATTGATGGCTCAGGCACTTCCCTGGAGGGCTCCAAAGAATATTCTATTTTTAACCCTCTTTCACTTCAGCAGGGAAAAGAGCAAGAAGGAAACACGGTGCTCAGCAGAAAAGTATTGCACAGGCTTTAACAGGCTAGTTTTATTTTATATAGGTGACCTGAACTATCATTTGTGCTAAAGGAAAGCAATCTTAATAATACGGATTAGACATAATCACAAAGATAAGAAAAGAAACTGAAGAAGCGCTTAGTCAGAATAGTCATAAATATAAGGTTATTTCATTTAACGATATTATTAAATTTTTTCAAGACTGAATTTGCACAGCAGAAGCACTGCTGTCAGGGTAGATGTTTTTCTTTCTTGGGTGAGCCATTTTGCCAACTCTAAATTTAATCGTAACCAGGTATCTACAAGATAATTTATGAAAACCATTTCCAAATCAGCAAAACCTCAAGTTTGTGATCTGATCTGTATTATGTCTGTGGCATTATTTTAGTGAGC
>SJYX01006076.1:34020-69893 GCA_006410675.1 Oreotragus oreotragus | reverse complement strand
CTGATGCTGGGAGGGATTGAGGGCAGGAGAAGAAGGGGACGACCAAAGATGAGATGGCTGGATGGCATCACGGACTCGATGGACGTGAGTTTGAGTGAACTCCGGGAGATGGTGATGGATAGGGAGGCCTGGCGTGCTGCGATTCATGGGGTAGCAGAGTCGGACACGACTGAGCGACTGAACTGAACTGAACTGAACTGAAAATTTAAAAGAAAAGAAATAAAAAGAAAGAGATAAGAAAGAAGATAGAGCTGAATTTGGAAGTCTTGACTCTGTTTTCACTAACTTTGTAAACTTTAATAGTTGTTTAACCTTTCTAAGCTTTAGTTTTACTAACTTGAGAAGTTAACCAACTATTCTGCCTGCAACATATGGTTTGTAAGAGGTTTACACGAGAAAAATAAATACGTTATAAAAATTGCAATTCACAAAAAAAATAATTCTTTTTGTCATAGTGTTTTAATGAAGTACAGAGCACTTCTGAACATATGGAGTCCATGGACTAGTTCTTGTTTAAATGCATGACATTATGCAAACATATACAGTTACTAAATCCAGCTTCATATCCATGCACATTGAAAGAAACAAAAGTAAACCCTATAGCTTAAACTTTTAAAAATATTTTTTGGTATCATGAAGTTATAAGGCAAATAATAACCATATTCCACTTGAACACTGCCTTATTGTTCTATATTGAATTTTCATTATAAAAACCCACGTTTATCTAGTCAAATGGACTAGTACTATGAAGCAATCTGGTAAATACATCAGAAGATAACTTGGAATAAAAAAATTCAATTTGTTCTTGGATGACTCTATTTCCAGTGAAAATAATATGAATGAGACATGGCCTAGCAGTGAGATTGTCTAAGAAAATATTTAAGAAAGACAAATCTATTCTCCAGCTAAATGTTCTTGTGACTGTGGAAATCTGAACTCAGTGCCTGTAAAGTTTAACAGAATCCTATAATGCTGTTAACCTTCTGAAACCAGAAATAGTGAACATTTATTACTCAAGAGTGAGTTGTAAAACTATTACAGAAAGTCAAGTATAAAAAGAAAAAACAGCTCAAAATAACTTCCATATTTTGTGACTATTTCTCCTAAAATTTATTTTAAAGTATAATTGCCTTTTCAGTATAACTTTTATCTCAAAATAATATATATATTTACCATTGATAAAATAACCTTAAATTGATTATATTTATACTTATTGCACATAAATAACTCCAAGGTGATGTCAATATAATTTCTATGCATGTTAAAAAGCAGAGACATTACTTTGCCAACAAAGGTCCGTCTAGTCAAAGCTATGGTTTTTCCAATAGTGTTGTATGGAAGTGAGAGTTGGACTATAAAGAAAACTGAATGCTGAAGAACTGATGTTTTTGAACAGTGTTGTTGGAGAAGACTCTTGAGAGTCCATTGGGCTGCAAGGAGATCCAACCAGTCAATCCTAAAGGAAATCAGTCCTGAATATTCTTTGGAAGGACTGATGCTGGACCTGAAGCTCCAATACTTCGGCCACCTGATGCAAAGAACCGACTCATTTGAAAAGACCCTAATGCTGGGAAAGATTGAAGGAGGGAGGAAAAGGGGACAACAGAGGATGAGATGGTTGGATGCCATCAACACAACTGACATGAGTTTGAGTAAGCCCCGGGAGTTGGTGATGGACAGGGAAGCCTAGCGTCCTTCAGTCCATGGGGTCGCAGAGAGTCGGACCCTACTGAGTGACTGAACTGAATTTCTATGGCAGGGACATTGTCACTTTTTTAAGGTATATTCATTCATCTATCCAATACGTAACATAGGGTAAATACTTCCAGCCAAGTGTTGCACTGGATAATAGTTGCACTTGCCCCTGCCCACAGAAAGTTTGGGGCTTCCATGGTGGCTCAGCAGTAAAGAATCTGCCTGCAATGCAGGAGATGCAGATTTGATCCCTCGGTTGGGAGATGCCCTGAAATAGGAAATGGAAACCAACTACAGTATTCTTGCCTGGATAGAGGAGCCTGGAGGGCTACAGTTCATGGGGTTGCAAAGAGTTGGACATGACTGAAGCAACCGAGCACACACATCAGAAAGTTTATATTCAAGAAGAGAAGAATATACACTAGAGGTGCCCAATGTTTTAAAAAGATTTAATTTGATCAATCACAAATGCTATAAAATATTGTAACATTTTGAAGACTTTAACATTCTAGGAATAGTATTCTAAATAAGCTCTCATTGCATCTTCAAAATATTTTTCTCAGCTTTTGTCTTCCTCCAACCCCCACTGCCATATGCATGCACACCTCCTGAGTGCACGCTAAGTTGAAATAGTGGTGTTGGACTCTTTGCGACACTATGGACCATAGACTGCCAGGCTCCTCTATCAATGGGATTCTCCGGGCAAGAATACCGGAATGGGTTACCGTCTCCTCCTCCAGGGAGTCTTCCCCACCCAGGGATTAAACCCAGGTCTCTTACTTATATCTTCTGCTTCAGGAGGCAGATTCTTTACCACAAGCACCACCTGGGAAGTCCTGCCAAATGCAGCTACCAAAAATTCAGGAATAAACAGTTAATTTCAAGCACTGCCAAGTATGTGCTTTATAATTGTTAAACACCCAAAACATTTAACAAAATAATATGCAAGCCTAAGATTGCTGTTTTTGTTGTTCAGTCAATCAGTCGTGCTTGACTATTTGCAGCCCTGTGGACTGCAGCACACCAGACTTCCCTGTCCTTCACCATCTCCTGGAGCTTGCTCAAACTCATGTCCATTGAGCCAGTGATGCCAATCAATCATCTTGTCCTTTGTCGTTCCCTTCTCCCCCTGCCTTCAATCTCTCCCAACATCAGGGTCTTTTCTAATGAGTCAGCTCTTGCATCAGGTGGCCAGAAGATTGGAGCTTCAGCATCAGTCCTTCTAAAGAATATTCAGGACTGATTTCCTTCAGGGTTGACTGATTTGATCTCCTGCTGTCCAAGGGAGACTCTCAAGGGTCTTCTCCAACACCATAGTTCAAAAGCATCAATTCTTTGCCACTCAGCTATCTTTATGGTCCAACTCTCACATCCATACATGACTACTGGAAAAAAAACCCATAGCTTTGACTAGATGGACCTTTGTTGACAAAGTAATGTCTCTGCTTTTTAATACACTGTCTAGGTTTGGCATAGCTTTTCTTCCAAGGAGCAAGTGTCTTTTTTCTACATTATTTTTAAAATTAAAATTTTCTGCATTATTTTTAAAAATACATTTGTGAACCTAGTCATTATTTAAAACACAAATACGTAGCTATGAAGTGGGAAGAATGATCCAAATCTATATAAAATTTATTCCATATAAAGGAATAATCTATGTAATATCCTTATACTATAAATTCTCTACAGAGAACCATATAAATGTCACAAATGCTATTATGAGTATTAAATATGCATAAAAGATTTTGTCCTCAAGCATTGTGTAAGATTTCTTAATTAAGTGGTATTATGATATCTCACAGTAACTAAAGAAAAATGAGTGATTTCAGAATCCATCAGAATTCTTTAGCTAGAAAGCAAAACAATGTAAATTAATCTCAGGAACTAAAACCAGCATGATTGGAACCAAATTGTCCTCTATTTTCAAAGTTAGGAAATGCTGTATGTTGTTTTCCCATTACCTCATGGACTCTTATGTTTCATTAAATATTTCTGTGCTTTTCCTAACCATTTCTATCTTCAAATAATCACAATAATCACATAGATTTGGTTGTGCAGGAAGACACAGATGAGAATTGAGTGTAAAGATGGAAGTCGTGATTGTGAGACGGCCAGATGAAGGGAGAAGAAAGGGAAAAAATGCTGAATTTCATTATTAACATAAAATACTGCCAATGAGCATGGATTTTCTATAAATACCTTTGGGAAACCTAATACTTTGTGTTTTCTCAATGCCAGAGGAATCTCAAAGCTTTTAACCACATTCTGGCAAGACAGAGCTATGCACCACAGCTGTAATATGCTTTGGCAATCAAACTGTTTGAGTCTTAGTCTAACAACGTACCAGCTGTGTGACCTTGGACAAGTTACTTAACCTTGTAATGTCCAGATTTCCTCTTAAAAGGAAGAGGCTGTTGCAGATTGCTTTTCCAGTCTCCTTAATTCAATGCTGTCTTTTTGGTCCCTCATCCTGTGCAAAAACTATACATCCCCAAGCTATTGAATTTAGTCATGATCACATGACTTTTTCTGACCAACGAAGTAAGTATGGAAATGGCATGAGTCTCACTTTCAAACTGCAGGATCAGGGGTGCAGCACAAGGTATACACGGGCTCTGTCCCCCTGCCACAAGGTCTAGCCATGTCCTCGGACACCCTGGAGTACAGCCTCAGCAAGTCCACCTTGGTTACCTAGTAGAAGAGAGCAACTTGTGTTCATTAAGTCCCTGGGCTATACAGATGGAGATATCAGTGAGATAAGAAGAGGATTTAAGACAGAGACTTTTAAAAAGAAAACAAAATAATAATTTTCTATAGAAGCAGAAACCAGGCAAAACACTAAAAAACAGGCTAGAAAATTCCAAGGCTCATTTGGTAGGATTCTAATCATTTTGAGAACTAACTTTGCAAGCATTTGTATCCTTTATCTTTGCTTCTCTATTGAATTGCTTCCCCTTAACCTATCTATATGTCTGTTGGTTCTGTGCTGCTATGCTTAGTCACTCAGTTGTGTCTGACTCTTTGTTACCGTTTGAACTGTAGCCCACCAGGCTCCTCTGTCTGTGGGATTTTTCAGGCAAGAATACTGGAGTGGGAAGATCTCCAGGGGATCTTCCCGACAGAGGGATGAAACCAGCATGTCCTGTGACTCCTGCATTGCCGGTAGATGCTTTACCCACAGATGCTTTACAGGGAAATACTGTAAGTTGGTTCACCCAGATAAAGATCAACCCTGGGATTTCTTTGGAAGGAATGATGCTAAAGCTGAAACTCCAATACTTTGGCCACCTCATGCGAAGAGTTGACCCATTGGAAAAGCCTTTGATGCTGGGAGGGATTGGGGGCAGGAGAAGAAGGGGACGACAGAGGATGAGATGGCTGGATGGCATCACTGACTCGATGGACATGAGTCTGAGTGAACTCCGGGAGTTGGCGATGAACAGGGAGGCCTGGCGTGCTGCAATTCATGGGGTCGCAAAGAATCGGACACGACTGAGCGGCTGAACTGAACTGAACTGATGAATCTCTTTAGCTATTACCCTTTCTCTAACCTTCTCTAGAAAGTCAATATTTATAATTCTAAGTGTCCCACCTCATTTTTTACTTCATAACTATACAAATCCTCTACACAAGCCATGTTAAATAACATACTTATATAGCTTTCATTCCTGCCTTCTTCAAATCTTTTTTTTTTTTTTGCTCTTCTCTTCTTTCTACTATAAAATATCATCTCTTCCTCATTCATTTGTCTGTTTCATGCATCAGTAAAAACAATCCAAGAAGCCTTCTTGGCTTATATATGGTGGGTTAATTTGTTTGCTAACTTATTTCAGAAGAGCCTTGGATTACTTATATCACCTTGCATACCACACTCATTCACTTTCAGTTGACTCTTTCTCTGTTTTCATAGCCATGAACTCCTTGAGGCTAGAATCTATCTTCTTTATATATTATAGTTAGCTTTCCTGAATCCAAAATGAACATGACCTGTGACATATTCTCACACATAATCAGTCTGTTCCTTTGGCTTAATTTTATTCAACTGTGTACAGATACAAAAGATGCTGTTAGGAATTTCATTTACACCTTGATATCTTGCAAATACATTCTCTTCAACTCTGTCTGTTTTGGTCAAGTCATTTTTACTATCCATTTATCTGCTCATCAGGAAAGATGAAAGTAATGGAAATGACATGTTCTGTTCAGGGACTAGTTAATAACAGCTTCTACCTGACAGAGCAAGAGCAGTTTTTCAATTGGAACCAAGCTGCTCATTTATTGATTAATGGCCCAAACAAAAATTGTTTTCTTCTCTCCTACAAACAGGTTAGCCACGTTTCTAAAAGAGGGTTTTTAAAACCTCTGCCTGAACACTTAACCTAAAGTTAATCAAGGATAATAGATAAAACATCTAATAGATAAAAGATGATTTCATGTCACCACTGAGTATTCTAAATAAGTCATTTCCATTTTTTGTTCAATTGAAGCTATTCAGCATGATGTGAAGTTATTACAGCATCAGATGAACTTAAAATCAGAAGACATTTTATACTATGTTATTAGGATACTGGGCTTACATTTAAAGAGTTATTTTGTTCAAGTTTTTATTTTTTTTAATCCAAGAATCCAGAAGATTAAACTAAGATTTTTGAACCAAAAAGCCTGATAAAATAGAACATATCCTGCATTATATAATTAACACAATTTATGAATATTACTATTTCTTCTCTTAACAACCTAACAAAATACATATAATTTGTACAAGCATTTTTGTCCTAGAGGTATTAAAACTTAATTAAAATAATATAATCACATTCCTGGAACAAATGTATTCTAAGTTGCTACAGGTTTATCTAATCAAATTTGTAACTAAACCAACTCTGCTTCATCACTTGATAACTTGGGAATGAAAACACTGGGTAAATAAAAAGATAATCTTTATATCCAGACTATTTGTTTTCTCTATTCTACTTCCTTGAAACCAGAGAAATCCCTTTAAAAGTGGATTTAGAGAATGCCTACTTTAGTAGATGGCCATAGAGAAAACTCACTGAAGGGAAGAAATTTTTCTCCATTTACTAGTTCTTTTCCTTCTTTCTTTCTCCCTCCATACCTCTGAGAGAGTTGAGGATGCTGAGCCACCAATTAGCCCAAAACCTAAAGGGAGACAGTCACCTCCAAGAAGAGACTGGATGTGAGCATTTGCTTACTTGGGGAAGATGCTACCAGACACTAATAAGAAAAATTCAACAAGAATTTTTAATTAATTTCAAAGAATTGAGTGTGATATAGTAAGAAAATGGGCTTCCCTGATACCTCAGATGGTAAATAATCTTCCTGCAATGCAGGAGACCCAGACCTGATTCCTGGGTCAGAAAGATCCCTCAGAGAAGGGAATGGCTACCCACTCCAGTATTCTTGCTTTGGAGAATTCCATGTACAGAAGAGTCTGGTGGGCTATAGTCCATGGGGCTGCAAAGAGTCAGATACAACTGAATGAGTAACAGTAGTAAGAAAATACAGGACCACAGGTGGTGCAGAGAAACAAAGTGAATTAATTATTAATTGTAGGTTCTTCTTAATAAGATTGGGGGCAGGATGCTGCTAAGTCATGTCAGTTGTGTCCAGCTTTCTGCGACCCCATAGACGGCAGCCCGCCAGGCTCCCCCGTCCCTGGATTCTCCGGGCAAGAACAGTGGAGTGGGTTACCATTTCCTTCTCCAATGCATGAAAGTGAAAAGTGAAAGTGAAGTCGCTCAGTCGTGTCCGACTCAGCGATCCCATGGACTGCAGCCTACCAGGCTCCTCCATCCATGGGAGTTTCCAGGCAAGAGTAATGGAGTGGGTCGCCAGTGCCTTCTCCAGGGGGCAGGATGAGGGTCCTCTAAAAGAATACCTTTCCTATCAGTAAAGGATGAGGGAGGAGAATACTTGTAACTCTTGGAAAGGCATGGAGCGTTGTTTGGATCCTTCTCTCTCTTTTACAGAATAGAGTTCTAAAGCATTTTGGGAAGAAAATAGAACCTGGTGCTTTTATAGCATAGGTGAATATCAACTGTATCTTGGAAAATTAAAAAAAAAAAAAANCCAGAACTCTATCTGATCATCCATCAATGTGCTAAGGGTAACCCCAAGGAGGTTAGATTGGAGAGATGGCTCAGTAGGGACTCATTAGTGAATGAGAATATAGAAGCATGAGTTCAGTTAAGAATGCTTCAAGTTGCAGATACTTTAAATACATTGAGAATGAGAGTTACAAAAGAAACAGACAATAGAAAACTTATCGCAGAGGCTGCAGTGAGGGGAGATGGCGGTGGTGGATAAGATAGGGAGAGGCTGGTAAAAGAAAGCAAACTTTCAGTTATAAGACAGGTAAGATCTGAGGATCTAATGTATAATATGGTGATTATAGTTGATAACACTGTATTACACAATTGAAATTTGCTAAGAGAGTAGAATTTAAATATTCTTACCAAACCAAACCAAACAAAACAATTTGTAAGGTGAGGGATATGTTAATTTAACTTCATGGGGGGAAATTCTTTCACAATGTGCACATAAATCATTATGGCATGCATTTAAAATATATAACAACTCAAAATTTTGTCAACTATACCTCATTAAAGATGGGGAGAAAGTGAATCAGAGTTATAAATAGAAGCCTATATTGAATATATAAATTTGGAAATCCTTTTGTGTAAAGAGAGTAATTGAATCTATAGGAGTAAATGAATGAGAATAACAGGAGTTTGATTCCAGTCTTGAGGGACTTCAAAGTTGAATGTCTTAGAGGAAGAAGATTAGCTTGCAAAAGAGACTCAGAAATAGCAGCCAGACACCTAGGTGAAAAGCTGGAGACTAGGGTCATGGAGCTAAGGGAAAAAAGAATTTTATAAAGAAGAAACTAATTAAAGAGTGTCATATATGTTGCTAAGACATCAAGAAAAATGAGAATGAAAAATGCTCACAGAATGTAGTGAATTTAATAGTGACAGTGTCAATTATTTAAATGACAAAACTGCATAGGTAACAAATGAAATTTTATTGATGTCTGTTTGTGACATGATATGGAGGCAATGAGCAATAGTTAACTCTCTTAAAATACTTGGCTGTAAAGGAGAGGAAAGGAATGAACCTGCATCTTGGAGGATTATTAGATAAAAAAATACACTGTTCACTTTTTTTTTTTTTTGGCTTATTTTGTTAGGTTTTTGGAGTGAACTTGCTTAAGGGTGGCAATACTGCAGTTCAAGGTGACTTCCAGCTTCAATTTAGGGAGTAGAAAGCTGAAGAAAACAACACTACCACCCTAACAACAACACAACAAGCTCACTATGAACAATCAATAGATTCACAAAACCAACTTTTTCTTGAACCTCTGAGAGAGTTGAGGATGCTGAGCCACCAATTAGCCCAAAACCTAAAGGGAGACAGTCACCTCCAAGAAGAGACTGGATGTGAGCATTTGCTTACTTGGGGAAGATGCTACCAGACACTAATAAGAAAAATTCAACAAGAATTTTTAATTAATTTCAAAGAATTGAGTGTGATATAGTAAGAAAATGGGCTTCCCTGATACCTCAGATGGTAAATAATCTTCCTGCAATGCAGGAGACCCAGACCTGATTCCTGGGTCAGAAAAATCCCTCAGAGAAGGGAATGGCTACCCACTCCAATATTCTTGCTTTGGAGAATTCCATGTACAGAAGAGTCTGGTGGGCTATAGTCCATGGGGCTGCAAAGAGTCAGATACAACTGAATGAGTAACAGTAGTAAGAAAATACAGGACCACAGGTGGTGCAGAGAAACAAAGTGAATTAATTATTAATTGTAGGTTCTTCTTAATAAGATTGGGGGCAGGATGCTGCTAAGTCATGTCAGTTGTGTCCAGCTTTCTGCAACCCCATAGACGGCAGCCCGCCAGGCTCCCCCGTCCCTGGATTCTCCGGGCAAGAACAGTGGAGTGGGTTACCATTTCCTTCTCCAATGCATGAAAGTGAAAAGTGAAAGTGAAGTCGCTCAGTCGTGTCCGACTCAGCGATCCCATGGACTGCAGCCTACCAGGCTCCTCCATCCATGGGAGTTTCCAGGCAAGAGTAATGGAGTGGGCCGCCAGTGCCTTCTCCAGGGGGCAGGATGAGGGTCCTCTAAAAGAATCCCTTTCCTATCAGTAAAGGATGAGGGAGGAGAATACTTGTAACTCTTGGAAAGGCATGGAGCGTTGTTTGGATCCTTCTCTCTCTTTTACAGAATAGAGTTCTAAAGCATTTTGGGAAGAAAATAGAACCTGGTGCTTTTATAGCATAGGTGAATATCAACTGTATCTTGGAAAATTAAAAAAAAAAAAAAGCCCATTTGGTGGGAAGGAACACCAGAGATTGGCTCAGAGGAACACCAAGTGCTGGGCCTGATAATTGTGAAGGTCTGCACACTGGAAAAAAAAAAAACACACACACAATATGAGAGTTGGAGTTAAGCTTTATTAGGGGCAAAATGAGGATTGCAGCCTGGGAGACGGCACCTCAGGCAGCTCTGAGAAACCGCTCCAGAGAGGCAGGGGAAAACAGTCAGTGTATATGTGGTTTGGTGAAGGGAGTATATATGCAATCAACACTATATATTTTCCAGAAGCTTTCTACTAGTTTCTTGAAGCCTTGCTAGTCATGAGGAACAGTCATCACCATGAAGGGTTTTAGTGCTTTTCTACATATGAGAAGATACGAGAACTGGGCTCATAAAATTGGCTCCTGAAAATATCTAACCATCTGAAGACCTGTTCTGCCAGCTTTTCCCTGAGCACAGAGTGCCTCATTTCTACTCTCCACCCTGAACCCCTTTCAGGGGATGTTGAAGGTCAGCAGCTGCAGCAACCTATGATTTAATCCTCATAGAGGTAGATAGGTAGATGGCAAGTGCCCATGACAAGTGCCACTTTGTAGATGACAGTCCCATATGACCCAGGGACTCAGTGGCTGCTTAAGACTGAAGAGTAAGCAAAATGGCAGGAAGTGCTTCTTTTCCTTCTCCTTCAAAACCATCTCCAGTGTAACAAACATCAATGTCAACTAGAGCGAAGTCCTAACATTGCTTGCAGAAGGGAAAGTGCATGGAGAAAGACACTCCAAGGGTTAGGGTGCAGAGAAGACCTAAATCAGGTGCGGAATGGACCTTGTAAGGGAGGAATCCTCCTGGAAACCAGCCTCACCTCTAAAGATAAGGTAATGTCAGGGGAATTTGAGACATTTGGTTCTAGAGGGCATCACAACAAGAAGAAATCAGGAACCCACCGTAACTTCTGACTTCACTGACTCAATCATCCACATCAAAACTGCAGTGGAAGGAAAGTGTAGCTATACTCATTGTAGTCATAACAATTAATTTGCTTCAGTATCTACTACTCAAGACAATGTACCTACTTTCCATCAGAAACTTGTGAGATAGAAAAAATTAAGCAAAAGCAGAACATTTCAAGAAACCAGCAAAAAATAGGGACAGATATAATATTAGATATGAATCTTAAAACAATTCTCTTGAGCAAAAGCGAAGAAAGTCTCTTGAACAAAAGAGACTTTTCATATGCATGGTCCACTGGTTAACTTCAGCAGAGACACAGAAACTGTAAGAAAGAATCAAATGTAAAAACACATTTACAAAGATGAAAAATAACTTTGACAGTCTAATGAGTAGATTTGACATGTCAGAGGAAATATCAGTGAACCTGAAAACAGGTCAGCTTGAAATTATACAAACTGAAACACATACAGAACATTGTTAAAAACAAACAAAAAAGACCATAACGTTGAGTAAGTGTGGTACAAAATTAAATCATCTAAAATGTATGCCATTGGAAACTTAGAAAGACAGGAATAACAGCTGAGACTTTTAAAAATTCTATACAGATAATCCTAAAAATATACCAAAAGATACTAAAACTATAAAGTGGCTTTAGTAAGAAGTCCAGTTACAAGTTAATATTTAAAGTCAATTATATTTTTATATGCTACTGCTGGTGGTTTATTTGCTAAGTTGTGTCCAGCTCTTGCTACTTCATGCACTGTAGCCTGCCAGCCTCCTCTGTCCATGGGATTTCCCAGGCAAGAACACTTGAGCGAGTTGCCATTTCCTTTTCCAGGGGATCGCTCTTTCAGACCCAGGGATCAAACCCATATCTCTTGAATTGCAGGTGGATTCTTTACTGACTGAGCCACTAGGGCAGCCCCTAGGAAGCAAGCACATGGAGCCCAGCATGCCCTGACTGGGCTTGCGGTGGTGGGGTGACCTAAGAAGCTAAGAAGGAGGGGAAGGTGCACACTGAGATCTATGACTCGCCCTACTTGCAGTGGGGATGGCCCAGTGTCGGAGCTCAGACCAGCGTGCTGCAGGGGTGGCAGTGGGCTGAGGCAGGTCCCCTTTGATATGCTAGCAGTGGATACTTAGAAATTAGAAAGAGCAATTGCCAAAAGTACTAAGACATGAAAGGGGTATAAATCTTCCAAAGTAAATACAAAATCTCTATATATGATGAAAATAATAAAACAAAGTTGAAATAAATCAAAGAAGATATAATAAATGGAGAGATACCACACTAAGCTGGGAAGGTTTAATATGGAAGCTCAAAATTGTTAAATGTCAGTTTCCGGAAACTGAACTGATCTATTGGTTCAACCCAATTGCACTTGAAACCACTCAAGATTACTTTGTGTGTGTGTGTGTGTGTGTGTGTGTGTGTGTGTGTGTGTGTATAGACTGACAGGATGATTTTGCCTATGAAGAATTTAACCAATAGTCAATTTAAGAAAAAAGTGGAAAATTTTATTGGAACAAATCTGAGGATTATAACCCAGGAGACAGTCTTTTAGAAAATTTGGAGGACTATCTCACAGAGGTAAGGAGAGGCCAGGGTACATGTCATTTTAACAAAGAGGTACACAAAGACTGAGCACATAGCCTGTAGATGTTTACTGCTATTTTCAAGGGATATAGCTTATTTAATGGCTTTGGTGCTCTTCTAGCTATAGGAGACTGTAAGAAACTGGGTTCATAAAATCTTATCCTGAAAAGATCTAACTATCTGAAGGTCAGTTCTGTCAGTTTTCCTGGAGAACCAACTGCCTCACCTTGATCTTCATGCTAAATTCTCTCAGCATTTATTGTAGGTTCGAAACTGCAGTGCCTACTGACTTGATTCTTATACAACTGGATGGCAGGAGACACTTTATTTTACAATCGCCTCCCTTTTGGTTTTAATCTTGACCAAAATTTGGGAGGCATTTTGTGACCAATTTGACCCATGTCCCTAGAAATGCTCATTCCTCAGGTCAGGTAGATTTTGCTGATGGACAATACAGTGCATTATTATTGGACTAGGCCTTGTTTATGGTGCAGGAAATGATTCCTTCTTCTTGCTTCTTCCCATCTCTAGGGTACACTGTTAATGTTTCAATCATATTTCACGTGGTCAATTGTTTCAAGTTGCAGCTATATAATTATTTTTACTGGAGGCTCAGTCACACATGTAGTAATGCAAGAAACAAATCATGTAAAACAGGCAGATTACAAGTAATACAGCTAGTGACATTGATAAGATCATAAGTAAATATTTAAGCTAGTCTGCTCCATACCAATCACTATCTTTAAGGGAAATGATTTATTGGCATGGTACATAAAGTTTACCAAAGATGTCTGCACTTAGAAGGTGAGTGGCGGGTCATCATGACCCCTTACAAGATTGAGAAAGGAATGTTATCTTTTAAGGAGTTACATGCTGATGTCAGAGGAAGAAAAATTGATCTTTCTGGTTGAGCAGGCCATTGAGGGATTTGGTTAATACATAATGCAGGTGCACAATGCACCCTACAGGGGAAGGAAGAGGCCCAAAGCAGCAGAGAAAAAAAAATTATACTTCATTTTCTCTTATCTTGCCTTAAAAAATGAACTTTATTTAGTCAATTCTTAAATATATAAGGAAAGAAAAAAAAGGGAAAACTATCTAATTGTTAAGTGAAGTCAAACATAGAAAAGACACAGAGATACTGAAAAGTATTCATTTCTATTTTTATGAATTCATTATGAGGTATGTTTTATGAATAAAGAAAATGAAATTCATAGAACTGTATTGCTTGCAGACAGGTAAGCAAAGAATAGCACTTATAATTAAATCAGAAATTCTCATATCAAAATGTTTCATTAAATTACATCAAAGCTAAATGCTCAACTCTGTCAAGGTGACTCTCTGAGTTTATAGTATAATTTACAAGACTATATCTGTAAACATGTAAAGAGGCTAAGAGTATGTAATAAAAAACAAATCAAGTATATGCAAAGTTTAAAAAAATTTTTTTCAAACAACTATTTTGGTTATATAATTTACAATAATTATTACTTTTTTCTGACATCATTAACTTATTTTTTTTCCCAAATGACACTTTTTTTTTTTTTTTAAATCAGAAATTCTCATATCAAAATGTTTCATTAAATTACATCAAAGCTAAATGCTCAACTCTGTCAAAGTGACTCTCTGAGTTTATAGTATAATTTACAAGACTATATCTGTAACCATGTAAAGAGGCTAAGAGTATGTAATAAAAAACAAATCAAGTATATGCAAAGTTTAAAAAAATTTTTTTCAAACAACTATTTTGGTTATATAATTTACAATAATTATTACTTTTTTCTGACATCATTAACTTATTTTTTTTCCCAAATGACACTTTTTTTTTTTTTGTGAATGCATAGCATAACAGAACATTTCAAATGAAATATTGACTAATAGTGCTTACAGTCTCCGCCCGGGGCAGACTGTCAGGATTCATTCCCTGGAAGGGGTTAGAATCATTACAGTTTATGGTGACAGTTTAGGAGTGAAAAGTTCACTGAGGTGGGAGAGGAGGCTTCAGAAAGCTTCCAAGGACTGAGATAAACTAATTCATAGTCAGATTATTCCGTCTATAATATAAAAAGTTGGACTGCAAACCAAATAATATCATGGTGCGTATCTATAAAATTGTTTTAGGAACACTATACTTTAAAATGATCTGACATTTTAAAAATTACTTGGGATGAAAAAGAGTTTGAAAGGCTGCTGCTGCAAAAAAAAAGATGATTTTAAAGGATTTTTCAAATTGGAATATAATTGCTTCAGGAGTGTGAAATGGCAACCCACTCCAGTGTTCTTGCCTGGAGAATCCCATGGGCAGGGTAGTCTGGCGGGCTGCCGGCCAGGGGGTCGCAGAGAGTCGGACACGACTAAGCACAGCACAGCATAATTGCTTGACAATGTTGCGTTGGTTTCTGACATACAATGAAGCGAGTCAGCCATAATTATACATATCCCTCCCCTTTGAGCCTCCCTCCCCTCTGCACCGCTCTAGGTCATCACAGAGCATCAAGCTGAGTTCCCTGTGCTATGCGGCAGCTTCCCACTAGCTACCTACTTTACACGCGACAGTGTATATGTCAGTGTGCTACTCTCCCGATTTGCCCCTCTCTTTTCTGGCTGCCTCCATGTCCACAAGTTCATTCTCTATGTTTGCATATCTACTCCTGCTCTGCAAATGGATGATCCAAACCATAGTATGACATGCTGCTTCAGAGAAAGGAAATCTTCAGTTCATATTGTCCTTCCTCTTCTTTCTGAAGGAAGAGAATTTTCAGATTTTAAAAGGAGGTTTCTATATTGCTTACTCTGAGCCAAAACATGGAAGACTTGAAGAGATTGTTTGAGAACCTAATTTGTTCTACTGTCCAAGATTGACTATGTTCTTTGTTACAGAGAGGACCTGGAAATATGTATGCCAACTGCTGTCCATGCACTTAGAGATTTTTCAAATTAGGACATTTGCAAGTGAAAAAATATAGAGAGATTTCTTGATACAATCATCCTTCCTTAGAAAAAAACAATACAATATTGTAAAGTAATTAACCTCCAATTAAAACAAATAAATTTAGATTAAAAAACAACAAAAAAGAAATAAGATAAAGAGTAAGCATCATTCCTCCAAGTACTCTTGCATGATCAGTTGCTTCAGTCATGTCTGACTCTTTGAGATGCTATGCTCTGAAACCCACCAGGCCTCTCTGTCCATGGGATTCTCCAGGCAAAAATACTGGATTGGATTTCCATGCCCTCCTCCGAGGGATCTTTCTGGTCCAAGGATTGAACCAGCATTTCCTGCTTGCATCTCCTGCATTGCAGGCAGATTCTTTACCATTGACCCACAGGGGAACTCCAAGTACTCTCCTAGGAAAATAATTTTCTTATTTGTGCACGATATCGTCTGTAACATGCATTAGTGCCCAACGTTACCAGAATCAATTTTACTAGAATGCAAGGAGAACTCACTTTTGTGGCAAGAACTTTGAGAGCAACAAATCAGTGAGAAATAAACCTCTACTTCTTTTAATGCAATACTGAAGCTGAGCCCTTGTTACAGACTAAAGTGGCTGAATGTATGTATTCCTTTTTCAGATGATGATTTAAGACAACTGACTCTGAGTTTCTTTATAAAGAAAATGAAGCTAAGAGCTAAGAGAAGCTCCAATATGTGGTCTAATATCAGACACAAATAATATAACTGGACATTCCAGTGTGAGATGAAAACATCTCTTGCCATATCAGTAAACAAGAAATGTCACAGCCATCAGTGATTCTGGCCTGCAAATGTGAATGAGGACTCTCCAAACTGCAATCCTTAAGATGCCAACAACCACCACAATGATTGCTGAGAAGCCCAGGGGAACAGGGAAGGGAAGGCAGGAAGCAGCCTCCTGCCCCAGCTGCCACTCCCTAAGTTG
Source organism: Oreotragus oreotragus (assembly GCA_006410675.1). Lineage (NCBI taxonomy): Eukaryota > Metazoa > Chordata > Mammalia > Artiodactyla > Bovidae > Oreotragus > Oreotragus oreotragus. The sequence goes on along the minus strand of SJYX01006076.1, from coordinate 53,405 downwards.
AAAAAGGGAACAGAAAATAGCTTAGGTGCACATGAAAGGAATAGTTCAGTGAGCCCAGAGGCTTGCATCTTCCCATACACGGTAAGCTAAATTCGTTAACGGGATATCTGGTTTTGATGTTCAGACTGCCTTTTTCCTTTGTTGCAAACTCAAATATAGTCTGACTCCCCTTCAGCCTCCTTGAAGCAGTTTTCGCAGAGCTGCTAAGATGTTATTTCCCAGGCTCAGAGTCCTAAATATTCCCACCAAATAAAATAACTACTTTCAGATTGTGACTAAGTTTTAGTAGACACCAATAACCTGCTTATTAAAAAGCGGAGACATTACTTTGCCAACAAAGGTCCGCCTAGTCAAGACTATGGTTTTTCCAGTGGTCATGTATGGATGTGAGAGTTGGACTGTGAAGAAAGCTGAGCGCCGAAGAATTGATGCTTTTGAACTGTGGTGTTGGAGAAGACTTGAGAGTCCCTTGGACTGCACGGAGATCGGTCCTGAGTGTTCATTGGAAGGACTGACGCTGAAGCTGAAACTCCAATCCTTTGGCAACCTCATGCGAAGAGCTGACTCATTAGAAAAGACCCTGATGCTGGGAGGGATTGGGGGTAGGAGGAGAAGGGGGTGACAGAGGATGAGATGGCTGAATGACATCACCGATTCAATGCACATGAGTTTGGGTAAACTCCGGTAGCTGGCAATGGACAGGGAAGACTGGTGTGCTGCGATTCATGGGATCACAAAGAGTTGGACACAACTGAGTGACTGAACTGAACTGAATAATCTGCTTTAAAAAACTCAGAAAAAAAGTTGACTGCAGGTGGGGCTTTTTCCACCACTGCATTTTCCAGTTTGGTTCAGTTCAGTTGCTCAGTTGTGTCTGACTCTTTGCAACCCCATGTACTGCAGCATGCTCGGCTTCCCTGTCCCTCATCAGTTCCTGGAGCCTACTCATGTCCATCGAGTCAGTGGTGCCACCCAACCATCTCATCCTCTGTCACCCCCTTCTCCTCTTGCCTTCAACCTTTCCCAGCATCAGGGTCTTTTCCAATGAATAAATTCATCACATCGGTGGCCAAAGTATGGAGTTTCAGCTTCAGCATCAGTTCTTCCAATGAATATTCAGAACTGATTTTCTTTAGGATTGACTGGTTTGATCTCCTTGCAGTTCAAGGGACTCTCAAGAGTCTTCTCCAACACCACAGTTCAAAAACATCAATTCTTTGGTGTTCAGCTTTCTTTATGGATGTGAGTCCAACTCTGACATCCATACATGAATACTGGAAAAGCCATAGCTTTCTTTATGGATATGAGTCCAACTCTCACTCTCACATCCATACATGACTACTGGAAAAACCATAGCTTTGCACAGATGCAACTTTATTGGCAGAAACATTACCAGCCTGTAACCTGTTGGCAGATCACAGCTTTTCTTCCAAGGAGCAAGTGTCTTTTAATTTCATGGCTGCAGTCAACATCTGCAGTGATTTTGGAGCTCCCCAAAATAAAGTCTGTCACTGTTTCCATTGTTTCCCCGTCTATTTGCCATGAAGTGATGAGACCAGATGCCATGATCTTATTTTTCTGAATGCTGAGCTTTAAGCCAGCTTTTTCACTCTCGTCTTTCACTTTCATCAAGAGGCTCTTTTGTTCCTCTTCACTTTCTGACATAAGGGTGGTGTCATCTGCATATCTGAGGTTATTGATGTTTCTCCCAGCAATCTTGATTCTAGCTTGTGTTTTTCACCCCAATATAGAGCTTTGCTTTACATGTTTAGAGGCTAAGAGTTGATTTGCCTATGTGGGTAAATCAGGGAGGAAACGTGTCTATTGTTGCTACTGGGACTGGGCTCAAAGGTAGTGGCAAGAAGAAAGGGCTTCCAAATTTCCTTGAGTGATCCTCAGTCTTCCTCCCTGGGGCTTGTATTGCCTATTATGCTTTTATATCATCTACAATTCAATTCTGAGTTTATCTTTTTGATTTGTCTGAATCAGAGTCCTCTGGAACAAAAGTAGTTACAATTTTTGAAACAAACTGGAAGATGTATTTCAGTACCATTAGATAGCTACTATTTTCACCCTGAAATAAATTTAATGCAGGCAATCATTGCTTTATTTATTCTAACAGCCATTAGGTAGGCATTACCTTGTTCCAGACACTCTCCTAAGTATGAGATTGCAGCATTGAATTAAACACACAAAAAAACCTCCCAGAGCTTGAATTATAAGCATTAGTAAAGAAATACTTATATGGGAGTAAAATAAGAAGATAATCATCACTGAGAACTCAGATTTTTTGTTCTGAGACCAATAGACTGGGGGAATGTCAGAGTTTAAAGCAAATGCTTTGACAAGACTTCCTTTATATATCATAAATATATATATATATAAAACATATGTATATTTTATATATAAAGCAGAGCAATAAAGACTAAAATGTGGTATAGCTGGGATAATAATTATAATGCAATAAAGTAACTTCTAAATAACAACAAAAGAGATTTGCAGTGGCATTTTGAAAACTTTGTTTTAATCAATATTTTATAGTAATTTTTATATGTATAGGATCGTATCTTATGTTGGAAAAGTGCAATGCAACAGAAACATAAAATGAATCATTTAGGAAAAATAAATCTAAAATATACTCTGCACACATTAGAAGCTTCCCATAAAGGCCTTAATCTCTCCACGGCCTTCACTCTTGCTCCCTCCCAAGTGTCCCACACACTAGTAACTGTCACTTTCTCACTGTTGAATGAGTGATAAGCAAAGCCTGGGCTACCCTGGTGGCTCAGCAGTAAAGAATCTGCCTGCAATGCAGGAGATGCTGGAGATATGGGTTCAATCCCTGGGTTGGGAAGATTTGCCAGAGAAGGGAATGGAAACCCACTCCAATATTTTTGCCTGGGAAACCCCATGGACAGAGGAGGCTGGCGAGCTAGTCCATGGGGTCACAAAGAGTTGGACATGACTTACTGACTAAACAAAAACAACAAACAAAACCTAGACAATCTGAGGAACCACTTCACATTCTGGAAAATTAAGGCTTAAATTCTAGCCTCTAACACATATCTGAGACACAGAAGATGCAAGAAATGTTGGTTATTGTTTTAATTATGATTATTGTGATTATTAATTTTAATATTTTATTCTCTGTGACTTGAATTTAAGAAAGATTCACTTAATTTTTTATCTCTTGCGGTGTCTGAAAATTTCCAGGCATTCAGCAAAATTTTTCTGTGTGTATACGTTATTGAGATAATATCCTATTTATAGATGATATGAAGTTTAATGAGGGTAGTTTGGCTAAAAGACGATAGTCATGAAATATTACCGTGACTGCAGCCATGAAATTTAAAGATGCTTACACCTTGGAAGAAAAGTTATAACCAACCTAGATAGCATATTCAAAAGCAGAGACATTACTTTGCCGACTAAGGTCCGTCTAGTCAAGGCTATAATTTTTCCAGTGGTCATGTATGGATGTGAAAGTTGGACTGTGAAGAAAGCTGAGCGCCGAAGAATTGGTGCTTTTGAACTGTGGTGTTGGAGAAGACTCTTGAGAGTCCCTTGGACTGCAAGGAGATCCAACCAGTCCATTCTAAAGGAGATAGCCCTGGGTGTTCTTTGGAAGGAATGATGCTAAAGCTGAAACTCCAGTACTTTGGCCACCTCATGTGAAGAGTCGACACATTAGAAAAGACTCTGATGCTGGGAGGGATTGGGGGCAGGAGGAGAAGGGGACGACCGAGGATGAGATGGCTGGATGGCATCACTGACTCGATGGACGTGAGTCTGAGTGAACTCCGGGAGTTGGTGATGGACAGGGAGACCTGGCGTGCTGTGATTCATGGGGTCACAGAGTCGGACACGACTGAGCGACTGAACTGAACTGAACTGAACTGAGAGTATATCTAATTCATGTTTTCAAATTGCGATGTTGGAGAAGACTCTTGAAAGTGTCTTAGACTGCAAGGAGATCAAGCCAGTCAATCCTAAAGGAACTCACCCTGAATATTGATTGGAAGGACTGATGCTGAAGCTCCAATACTTTGGCCACTTAATGAGAAGAGCTGATTCATTGAAAAAGACCCTGATGCTAGGAAAGATTGAATACAAAAGGAGAAGGAGGTGGTAGAGGATGAGATGGTTAGAAAGCGTCACAGACTCAGTGGACATGAATTTGAGCAAACTCCAGGAGATAGTGGAGGACAGAGGAGCCTGGCCTGCTGCAGTCCATGGGGTCGCGAAGAGCAGGACATGACTTAGTCACTGAACAACAATGACGAAGAATAGATCGAATAGGATAAAGTGTTATAAGATTAAACTTGTAAGTATCTTTTAATGTTCAGGAACATATGTAGGATAGAAAGCATATGACTTACCTGAACAAATGATACACACCCCTACTAAGACTGTGCCGAGTCACCTGCGGTTGTATGCAGAGAGATACTAGGGTTTAAGTGGATAAAATGGGTTAAGGCTTAATAATATAAAGCCTGAAACTTTATGCTTGGGTTAAACACTGGTTGGAGAAATGTTAGCCTGCCAATGACTACATCAAAGTCAAACATGGATTATTAGTCACAGATGTGAAACAAGAAAATAGAAGCAGCTGCTCTTGGGTTTGCCCGGCTAATTCAAGGCTTTGGCAGTATGACATTTTCCTCTTGTTGGAATTGTATGAAAGGATCCCTGGAAGGCAAACCATCCGAATATATAACTTCTTGATGGATGATTTCTACAAATGGATTTTCTGTCCTTAATTATCTAAACAGACTATACATAGGGGCAGCATTGAGGAAGTTCATGAGAGTAAGGCTCAAGTCCAAATGCTTTTCTGTGAATTTCATCACATCTCATAATGAACTGTTTTCCTGACAGATATCAGTATTGGTTACAAACCTGATCTCATATTTTGACTATAATTCTTTATAGTATCGTGTGCCTCTGTGCAACTTAAACTCTTAAGAACAGGGATCTTAAGTATAAAATAAGGGCAGGAAAACCTAGTATTATTACAAAGATTAACTGAGATAATGGATTATTGTGAACATTAAATTTTCATAAAATTAAATTAAAACATTAAATAATGGAGGAAAACAGGTTTATACCTGACACAAGGATGGTTCAAAATGGTCCCTACTAGTGAGTTTCTCTTCTCAACTTCTAGGGAAGAGACTCGTGCATAAGTGTAAATAATCAGACAAGTCTCATATTAGGAGTTTTACTTATGAAAAAGAACTTAAAAAATGGAATTGAATGGAGGTAAATAATTTTAACTTCAGTGAAAGATATTTCCTTCAAGAAAGTGAAAGGTGAAAGTGGAGAATGAAAAAGCTGTCTTGAAAGGCTTTGGTTTTTCCAGTAGTCATGTACAGATGTGAGAGTTGGACCATAAACAAGGCTGAGAGCTGAAGAATTGATGCTTTTGAACCATGGTGTTGGAGAAGACTCTTGAGAGTCCCTTGGACTGCAAAGAGATCACATCAGTCAATCCTAAAGGAAATTAACTCTGAATAATCATGGGAAGGACTGATGCTGAAGTGAAGCTCCAATACTTTAACCACCTGATGTGAAGAGCTGACTCACTTTCCCTGATGTTGGGAAAGACTGAAGGCAAAAAGAGAAGCGGGTGGCAGAGGATGACATGGTTAGATATCATCACCAACTCAATGGACATGAATTTGAGCAAACTCTGGGAGACAGTGAAGGAGGAGCCTGGGGTGCTGCAGTCCACGGGGGCGCAAAGAGTCAGACACAACTTATGACTAAACAATAACAAAAGATATTAGGGGAAAAATAATTTTAATACCAACAAGATGCTCCAAAAATGAGCAGAAAGTGAGACTGTATATAAGAGGCAGTTGAAAATGTCATTCAAATATTGGAAGAAAAAGTAAGCATAGAGATGGGATTAAGATATTTTCCCTTCAAGGAAAGCAATAATATTTCATATGGAGCAACTGATTTGCAGTATTCATTAGGATATTCTTTCTTTGATATATTCTTCCAGTTGATTCTAATTACTAAGTCAACTTTGGGAAATTATTTTAAAATTTATCTTTTAAATACATTTGGAGAATTCTTTAAAATATTTAGTTGACCTATATAATACCTCTATATGATTGTTTCTGTGTAATCAAATATTATTTTAAATTGTACTCCTCAGTACAATTATGTAGTGTCTGTCTAAATCCAGTACTGCACCCTGCTGTTTATACCAAAACTATTGTTTTGTGTGCAACATATCTGAATTTTCACATTATTGAGTCTGAAAGTTTTTAGATGAATTCTTCTTACCATTCTTTCTGTGTGTGTCTGTCACACACACGTGTCTCTGTCAGATATTATTTTAGATACTTTGAAATATGGAAACAAAGATGAAATAACTTTCCCACTATTAGAATTTGTTGTTCAGTTGCTCAGTTATATATGACTCTTTGCAAGCCCACAGCAGCATAAAACTAGCCAGGATGTCAAGCAGCAGGTACACCCATTCCGTGCTGGTAGGAATGTAAAACAACTTTAGAAGACATTGGTACTTTACTGCAAAGCTAAATATATCCTAATTACATTATTCAGCAATTTCAGTCCTTGCTATTAAATATTTATCCAAGTAAGTCGACAACTTATGTTCACAGGGAAACTGCATACAAGTGTGTATAGCAGCTTTATTAACAATTACCACAATTTGGAAGCAACTAAGATGTCCTTCTATAGATGAAGGGTGAACAAACCATCTAGAGGCTCTTCTGTTTATGGACTTCTCCAGGTAAGTGGGTTGCCATTCTCTTTTCCAGGGAACCTTCCCAACCCAGGGATCAAACCCAGGTCTCTTGCATTGCAGGCAGATTGTTTCCCATCTGAGCCACCAGCGAAGCCTGGTATATCCATACAGTACAATATGTTTTTGGTGACAAACATAAATGAGCTATCAAGTTATTGAAAGACACAAGAAACCTTAAGTGTATGTTGGTAAGTGAAAGAAGTTGATTTGAAAAAGCAAAATACTGTATGATTTCAACCATGTCATTCTGAAAAAGACAAAATTATGAAGACTGTAAAAAAAATCAGTGGTTGCTAGGGGACTTGGGAGAGAAGGAATAGAGAGGGGTTAGGTGGAACACAGTATAACATAATGATGCTATATTATATTGCAATGGTGGATACATGCCAACTTGCATATGTTAAAACTCATAGAATGTACAACACGAGTATGTCCTAATGTAAAATTTGGCTTTTAGTTAATAATAATGATTCAGTATGGGTTTTTTGAGGCTTCCCTGGTAGCTCAGCTGGTAAAAATCTGCCTGCAATATGGGAGATCTGGGTTCGATTCCTGGGTTGGGAAGATCGCCTGGAAAAGAGTATGGCAACCCACTCCAGTATTCTTACCTAGACAGTCCCACGGACAGAGGAGCCTGGCGGGCTACAGTCCATGGAGTCACAAAGAGTTGGACAGGACTGAGCAACTAAGCACAGCACACGTGTTCTTGATTGTAACAAGTGTACCACACAAATGCAAAATGTCTTGCACTAATAGGAAATGTGTACAGGGGGACATAGGATACTTTCTGTACTATGCTTCATTTTTTTGGTAAACCTAAAACTTCCCTAAAAAGTAAAATCTATTAATTAAAAAAATGAATAAGATCAGCTCCCACCCTCACTACACCTGTATTATGGTGAAAGAAGGTAACGGATGAATGAAAAAGATGAATACAGAAGTTGATAAATGAGGATCGAGGAAAGTGTGCACCCTCTCTTGGTAAATGATAGTTGGGTGTTGGGCTGGGGACTTTTACATGTCATGGTTAAATACATGTCTCTATGACACTTAAGCTGAATTAAGATCAGCTGTTTCTCAGAAAGAGGGTTTTCATCTACTCATTTCTGGTTTAAACAGGAGAATTTTTAACTTGTTTTACTACTTCTTCACCTACTCATTTCCAATCCTTGAAAGACTAAAAGTAGTGCTTTGAAAATATTAATTCAATCGTATCACTTCCCTGCTTTCAAAATCTTTGCTTTCTCATCTATAATACAGTATTCCAACAAGACCTCCAAAGTCCATTGCTAACTGGAGTTTCATTTCCAGCTTAACCTCACTGTACACCCTCTTCTGTTTCACTAAAATGCCATCCTTACCAAGTTCTCACCTGGATCCTCTTTTTCCACAAATGCATGAACTCTTCCTGACCTCAGGGCCTTTGCATTTGCTATGCTTTCTCAGACATTATCTCCCAATTCTTCTTTAAAATAGCTGCGATGATCAACATTAGGAAAAAAAAATAAAAAATAACAAAATAGGCAGTGTATTCTTCCATCAACTAATCTCCATGGCTGACCCTCCCTTAGTCCAGATCTTTAATCAAAGTTCTTTTTCTCTGAGGTTGTCCTTGACCTCTCTGTGATATATATGTCCTTCCTTGCTTTTTCCCCTTTAGTGTTTATCACGTTCAAACTTGCAATTATTTCCTTGTTATTACAAGGAAATTACATTTCCTTGCAATGTTGTTAGGTGTTTGTATTTCTAACCAGAACATAATCTTTATGAGGATAGGGAATTTTGTCCCTTCAGTTGATCTTTCTTCAGCACCAAGGAAATGCCTGGCCCATAATGACACTCAATAAATACCTGATGAGTGAATGGATAAAAGCACAGGTGATATTGACAAAATGCCTACTTTTTTGTTAAAATTATAAAGAGTTTTAATAGAAGTAAGCATCGCCTTATTTTAAATTCTCTCTGAATATATCCTATAGGTACTATGTAACTTACAAACTTGTATTTTCTTTCCCTAGATTTAGAAACAACTTGAACATAGATATTGTTTTCCATTCACTGAAATTTACCTGGGGCTCACACTGAAATTTGTACTGTGTCAATCAGTCTGCTCACTATTGAGGGTGAATAAAATTTTAACTTTTAATATAAGAAAGCAAATACAAAGACTCTCTCTCAATTCACCTGTATTTCAAAGCTAGGCTTTTAGAACTAGGGTTTAGCCTTTAAAATTTAAATAAAGGGTCGTCCCGGTGCACCAGTCCCAGGGAGGAGGGAGGGGGGTTCAGGATGGGGAACACGTGTATATCTGTGGCGGATTCATGTTGATGTATGGCAAAACCAATACAATATTTTAAAGTAAAAAAAATAATAATAATAAATTAAAAAAGAAAAAATTAAATGAAGGATTCTACTAGTTCTGCATAAGATGGCAAATATAAATAATACATTGATTTGTTATGAAGTCATTTAAGTTTAGTGAGTATAAGATTTTTTTATATTGATAATTATTGACAAACTAAGGTAATTATTATAATAAAATATATTAGTTCATTTTTTTTGGTTACAGTAATCAGAGGCAGATTATTGGGTTATCTTTTGGAGCTCTTTGGCTCAACTCAAATGAAACTTACTATACTGGAAGAATGGTGAGGAGCTGATCAAATTAAGAGAAACTCTGAAAAGCCAAACCTTGACTAGGACAGATAATAAGGCAATATCAGGAAATTTTGCAGCAGGAATTGGGTTCCAACTAACTTTGGTGTTTCTCCATAGAGAATCAGACTGAATCAAGACGCATTCCTATACCCCAGGGGAATTGTGATTGATCAACCCTTCCTGCTCCCTTGGAATGTGGGAGCAAAAGGCAAAGGAAAACAGAGAACCATATTCAGAAAGGAAAGGGAAAGTGTGGCAAGCCAGCCAAACAAAAGAATCCAGTCTACTGATTGATTAAATAGGCTAAGGTCCTTACCTAATGCCAAGAAATCATTGAAAAGAAGACTGAAACATCAATTCATAGAATTGGTATTATTATGCCTGAAAAACAGGGGTTTTGATTTTATTTTTGCTTTAAGTTGTATTTAGATGTCTGATAATTTTCACAACTCAGAAATAATTATACATCTAATAAAGCTCGAGATCCCTACTTACAGTCAACTCAGGCAAAAATCTGAAGATACAACCTAATAATATTCATGATCTTTGATAAGTAATATTGCAAAGCTTTACAAGAGAAAAATAATCACTGCTTGGGGGAATGTCTGTGATTAAAATTTCATTATAATCCCAATGAAAATAAGCTTTCTTGGTGCTTATCTCACTAATTTTGAAAACTTTGACAATTGTAGCAACCTTATGATGTCTCCGTGGTAAAGAATACTCCTGCAACGCAGGAGCCTCATTAGATGCCTGTTCAGTCCCTGGGTTGGGAAGATTTGGAGGAGGGCATGGCAACCCACTCTAGTATTTTTGCCTGGAGAATCCCCATGGACAGAGGAGCCTGGGAGACCACAGTCCATAGTGTCTCAAGGAATCGGACATGACTGAAGGGACTTAACATGCAGGATGCACATACTATTGCTAGGTTTCTCTTTCTGAATAAATGTAGTCTTATTATCCCACTTATATATGTCATGTACAAGGTATCACTCTCAATTTTTTTTTTTAGTACAAGTACTGTTATAGGGAGAGTTTGCTCATAGGAATAAAAATTCAAGTGAGCCCTTTCCTATATTTATGATGTTTCCCCTCACTGTCCTCAGTTTATGTGAAAGTCCCTGAAATGGTTTCCTTGGTAACCAGAAGGAGCCTGGCTCTGAGTGGGTATCGTACAGGCTCACACTTTTAGACATCATTTGCTTTTAAAAATTAACTGTTCAATGGAATAGTCAATAAAACACATGAAAAACAAACCTCAATTTTGTTATAGAATTAACATATTGCTAGTGTTTTTCCATTTGAACACGTTAACATCTTGCTACACACTAGATACTCTTGCAATTAGTTATAATTCAGAGAAAATTGTTATTTATTATAGATGCCATTTTAGGAAGCTATGGTAGTGAAGCAATTTCCTTTTCCACATCCATTTAAAATTAATTGCAATATTCTATAACTATCATCCAAGTAACATCCAATGCACAAATGTTTAATGATACCAAATCATAGAATAAACAATATGAAATTCAATGTGCCTCCATGCACCAGGCTGCCACAGGCAGAGTCTAAACTAAATGTCAGAGGTAATGAAAAATTGACTGATTTTAATATAATCAAATAGATTGTAAACAGCAGCTGGTTATCAGTGTTCATTATGAAATAGTAGCAAAATCTCTTCATTCTGATTTTTAGCTTATCTATGTGGTGCTATTTCACATGAAATTGTAAACAATATCTTCTGCCGAATTTGATTTTATTGAACCATCATTTTTCTTTTATCCAGCAGTTTCCTGGACTCTCCCAGACCCATTTTGCCACACCATGTTTATTATCTGAAATATGTGGCTTTAATGAAATTTTATATGTAGTGCTATCCCTTTGCTAACTGATTTATGTCACACTCATGAAATTATAAGATATACACTGCTGCAGGAGCTAACTAAAGAATGAAGAGCGGTTAGTAGGTGACTTCCGATTGTTGTTATTGGTCAGTCGCTAAGTCATGTCCGACTTTTTGTGACCCCTCTGAGTGTAGCCCTTGAGGTTCCCTGTCCTTCATTACTACTTCATTTCTTCTAAGAAATTCTTGCTCACAGGTAGTAGATATAATGGTCATCTGAATTAAATTCACCCATCCCATACATTTTAGTTCACTGGCTCCTAAGATGTTGATGGCCACTCTTGCCATCTCCTGCTTAACCACGTCCAATTTACCCTGATTCATGGACCTAATACTCCATGTTCCTATGCAGTATTGTTCTTTACAGCATCGGACTTTTCCTTAACCACCAGACATATCCACAACTGAATGTCATTTTGCTTTGGTCAAGCCACTTCATTCTTTCAGGAGCTATTAGCAGTTGCTTTCTATTCTTCCCCGGTAGTGTACTGGACACCTTCCAACCTGGGGAATTCATCTTCTCGTATCATACCTTTTTGCCTTTTCATCCTCTTCATAAGGTTCTCACAGCAAGTATACTGAAGTGGTTGCCATTCTTTCCTCCAGGGGACCACGTTTTGTCAGCTCTCTCCACTATGACCTGTCTGTCTTGGGCAGTCCTAGACAGCATGGCTCATAGCTTCATTGAGTTATGCAAGTCCCTTAGCCACGATAAGGCTGTGATCCTTGAAGGGGAACTTCTGATAACAGCATGTTAGTTTAGAACTTCATTGGCACCCTAGTGATCATTTTATTTGTCACATTTTTTTCCTACCTCTTAACATTTTCATGCAAATTCAGGTAGCAATAAAGCTCTGTCAAATTCATATCCTCCTGTTTTTTTTTTTTTTTTCTGGACAGTTTCTCTAAAATATTATAACTAAACTGACTCCGTTTCCCTTGCCAGGAACACTAGAATGACAGCTTGTCTGGTGTTTCTATGACATCATCAGCTTCTCTCCCCACCCCTTCCCTTTCCATGCAATGCGTGTTATTGGCATGCTTTGAATAGCTCTGTCAAAATTACTGAATCACTTTGTCCTAGTCTCTTCCTTTACCACCAAACTAATTAAAGCATCAGCTCTGCTTTTCTTCGGTAGCATTCATTACCCACATTATGCGCCACTGCGTTTTAAGATTAACCATCAGAAATTAAAAGATGGAAAAAACCCTCATTCAAATAAAGCATAGTTTCTGACTCTAGTTCTCTTATACTTTTCTCTTCCTACCTTCCCTCCTTTCTTTCTGTTTGGTATATTGAAATTATGCTTTCTACTAATGAGGATATTTGCTCACCTTGTAAACACTTCTTCAGATTTGAAATCTTATGGAAAAGATGCAGTATTTCATTTATTTTCCAAATAATAGCTCTTGAGTTAGTGCATATGAAAGAGAACTCCTCTGCCTTGATTACTAAGATCCAAATGCCTAGGCGGATCTCATCTACCATGAGTTGGCACACATTTTTTTTGCCACATGTTTTTCTTCTGTTCTTTTACTGACATGACAAAAAATGTAAATATCAGCATGTTCTGAGATATAGTTCAAGTGGTTTGCAAATTCTCTGCATTGAGTTAAAAGGTAGTTACCTATATAATCCAGATTATCATTACATAATTTCATAGAACTGCCTTACATGTGGATTCTGCCAGTGGTCATGATGTCAAAAATGGGTTTCAAATTATTGTATTACCAAAGAGACCTCCAGTAGAGGACAGGAATTGTAATTGGCATACTGAGTCTTAAGTCACAGCATTGATGAATATCCCCAAAACAAAACAACTTTAACTAAGTAATCTATTTTCTATTCAGGTCATTGATCATCCCAACTGAATCATTATTGCATGGACATTTAGCAACATTTGACAATTTACGGCATCTAAACTGAGACTTGAAGGAAAATAAAGGATGAGATTTAAGCAGAGGTCTTGAATCAGGAAAAAACTGATCACTGATATGAAGCTGATGAAAAGTCAGGAGTAAAGTAAGCTGGGTGGGTGATATTACCAGATAGGCTAGGATATAAGATGGGCCTAATTTAAACAAGCTCTTACAAAGCACACAAAAATGGTGGAGATAACATGGGATCATGATATAAGGACCTTTACTAATAATAGTTGATATTTACATTTATTTTCTAATTTAATTATCATTAACACCCAACAAGATAGAAGAAGTTATAATTATCACTACTTTACAAGTGAGGAAGTTGTAGCACTAAAATGCTAAATAACCTTTCCAAGGTCTGTCTCTTATACACATCTAGATGTGTATAAGAGACAGATATGTGGCTTTAATGAAATTTTATATGTAGTGCTATCCCTTTGCTAACTGATTTATGTCACACTCATGAAATTATAAGATATACACTGCTGCAGGAGCTAACTAAAGAATGAAGAGCGGTTAGTAGGTGACTTCCGATTGTTGTTATTGGTCAGTCGCTAAGTCATGTCCGACTTTTTGTGACCCCTCTGAGTGTAGCCCTTGAGGTTCCCTGTCCTTCATTACTACTTCATTTCTTCTAAGAAATTCTTGCTCACAGGTAGTAGATATAATGGTCATCTGAATTAAATTCACCCATCCCATACATTTTAGTTCACTGGCTCCTAAGATGTTGATGGCCACTCTTGCCATCTCCTGCTTAACCACGTCCAATTTACCCTGATTCATGGACCTAATACTCCATGTTCCTATGCAGTATTGTTCTTTACAGCATCGGACTTTTCCTTAACCACCAGACATATCCACAACTGAATGTCATTTTGCTTTGGTCAAGCCACTTCATTCTTTCAGGAGCTATTAGCAGTTGCTTTCTATTCTTCCCCAGTAGTGTACTGGACACCTTCCAACCTGGGGAATTCATCTTCTCGTATCATACCTTTTTGCCTTTTCATCCTCTTCATAAGGTTCTCACAGCAAGTATACTGAAGTGGTTGCCATTCTTTCCTCCAGGGGACCACGTTTTGTCAGCTCTCTCCACTATGACCTGTCTGTCTTGGGCAGTCCTAGACAGCATGGCTCATAGCTTCATTGAGTTATGCAAGTCCCTTAGCCACGATAAGGCTGTGATCCTTGAAGGGGAACTTCTGATAACAGCATGTTAGTTTAGAACTTCATTGGCACCCTAGTGATCATTTTATTTGTCACATTTTTTTCCTACCTCTTAACATTTTCATGCAAATTCAGGTAGCAATAAAGCTCTGTCAAATTCATATCCTCCTGTTTTTTTTTTTTTTTTCTGGACAGTTTCTCTAAAATATTATAACTAAACTGACTCCGTTTCCCTTGCCAGGAACACTAGAATGACAGCTTGTCTGGTGTTTCTATGACATCATCAGCTTCTCTCCCCACCCCCTTCCCTTTCCATGCAATGCGTGTTATTGGCATGCTTTGAATAGCTCTGTCAAAATTACTGAATCACTTTGTCCTAGTCTCTTCCTTTACCACCAAACTAATTAAAGCATCAGCTCTGCTTTTCTTCGGTAGCATTCATTACTCACATTATGCGCCACTGCGTTTTAAGATTAACCATCAGAAATTAAAAGATGGAAAAAACCCTCATTCAAATAAAGCATAGTTTCTGACTCTAGTTCTCTTATACTTTTCTCTTCCTACCTTCCCTCCTTTCTTTCTGTTTGGTATATTGAAATTATGCTTTCTACTAATGAGGATATTTGCTCACCTTGTAAACACTTCTTCAGATTTGAAATCTTATGGAAAAGATGCAGTATTTCATTTATTTTCCAAATAATAGCTCTTGAGTTAGTGCATATGAAAGAGAACTCCTCTGCCTTGATTACTAAGATCCAAATGCTGAGGCGGATCTCATCTGCCATGAGTTGGCACACATTTTTTTTGCCACATGTTTTTCTTCTGTTCTTTTACTGACATGACAAAAAATGTAAATATCAGCATGTTCTGAGATATAGTTCAAGTGGTTTGCAAATTCTATGCATTGAGTTAAAAGGTAGTTACCTATATAATCCAGATTATCATTACATAATTTCATAGAACTGCCTTACATGTGGATTCTGCCAGTGGTCATGATGTCAAAAATGGGTTTCAAATTATTGTATTACCAAAGAGACCTCCAGTAGAGGACAGGAATTGTAATTGGCATACTGAGTCTTAAGTCACAGCATTGATGAATATCCCCAAAACAAAACAACTTTAACTAAGTAATCTATTTTCTATTCAGGTCATTGATCATCCCAACTGAATCATTATTGCATGGACATTTAGCAACATTTGACAATTTACGGCATCTAAACTGAGACTTGAAGGAAATCCATGAGTTGGCACACATTTTTTTTGCCACATGTTTTTCTTCTGTTCTTTTACTGACATGACAAAAAATGTAAATATCAGCATGTTCTGAGATATAGTTCAAGTGGTTTGCAAATTCTCTGCATTGAGTTAAAAGGTAGTTACCTATATAATCCAGATTATCATTACATAATTTCATAGAACTGCCTTACATGTGGATTCTGCCAGTGGTCATGATGTCAAAAATGGGTTTCAAATTATTGTATTACCAAAGAGACCTCCAGTAGAGGACAGGAATTGTAATTGGCATACTGAGTCTTAAGTCACAGCATTGATGAATATCCCCAAAACAAAACAACTTTAACTAAGTAATCTATTTTCTATTCAGGTCATTGATCATCCCAACTGAATCATTATTGCATGGACATTTAGCAACATTTGACAATTTACGGCATCTAAACTGAGACTTGAAGGAAAATAAAGGATGAGATTTAAGCAGAGGTCTTGAATCAGGAAAAAACTGATCACTGATATGAAGCTGATGAAAAGTCAGGAGTAAAGTAAGCTGGGTGGGTGATATTACCAGATAGGCTAGGATATAAGATGGGCCTAATTTAAACAAGCTCTTACAAAGCACACAAAAATGGTGGAGATAACATGGGATCATGATATAAGGACCTTTACTAATAATAGTTGATATTTACATTTATTTTCTAATTTAATTATCATTAACACCCAACAAGATAGAAGAAGTTATAATTATCACTACTTTACAAGTGAGGAAGTTGTAGCACTAAAATGCTAAATAACCTTTCCAAGGTCATTTATCTATTGAGTACTGGTGCCAGGATACAGATCCAGACTGTCTGACTTCAGATTCTGAGCTGCAAGTCCATCTGTCTCAAAAAAGTGGAAGACTGGCTTTCATCTGGGAATATACACTACCAATGGAGAAGAAAATGGGAACCAACTCCAGTATTATTGCCTGGAAAAACCCATGGACAGAAGAGCCTGGTGGGCTACAGTCCACGGGGTAGCAAAAGTTGGACACGACTTAGTGCCTAAACCACCACCGCTGCTGCTGCTGCTGCTGCTGCTAACTCGCTTCAGTCGTGTCCGACTCTGTGTGACCCCATAGATGGCAGCCCACCAGGCTCCCCTGTCCCTGGGATTCTCCAGGCAAGAACGCTGGAGGGGGTTGCCA
This sequence comes from Oreotragus oreotragus, assembly GCA_006410675.1. Lineage (NCBI taxonomy): Eukaryota > Metazoa > Chordata > Mammalia > Artiodactyla > Bovidae > Oreotragus > Oreotragus oreotragus. The sequence continues at coordinate 36,551 of SJYX01006076.1, read as the reverse complement.
TTTCCTTCTCCAATGCATGAAAGTTAAAAGTGAAAGTGAGGTCGCTCAGTCATGTCCAACTCTCAGTGAGCCCATGGACTGCAGCCCACCAGGCTCCTCCGTCCATGGGATTTTCCAGGCAAGAGTACAGGAGTGGGGTGCGATTGCCTTCTCCAAACCACCACCACATTCACTACTAAAAGAGTATAACATTGGGAATTATGATGCATGAATGGAGAGGTTGCCCTTGGGGGAACAATTTAAGTACTAAGAAAATGAGATCTGATAGTTTGATCCTCAATTAGAGGAGAAAGAATGTACTCAATTCTATAACAGTGTTTGGAATTTATCTCATTATAAGAAGTATCCTTCTGGACTACGTGATCTATAATTTGCATATATGGGGGACTTAAACAAGAAAATATGGGTAAATTTTTTAGAATGCAGTGGTGAGGAAGCCACCTGCCAATGCAGGAGATGTAAGAGATGTGAGTTTGATCCCTGGGTCAGGAAGATTCCCTGGAAGAATGGCAACACACTCCAGTATTCTTGCCTAAAGAATCCCATGAGCAGAGAAACATGGTAGGCTATGGTCCAAAGGGATGCAAAAAATCAGATGCAACTGAAGCAACTTAACATGCATGCACGCATGGAAACATATGTCGTATTCTCGTGTATCTCACAAATACTCCTCCTTTTGGCCATAATAAGAATATACTACCAGTCTCCTTGAATTTAGGCATGGCAACATGATTAATTCTCTTCAAAGAAAAGTGAGAAGTGGGGATGTATGATTCTTCTAAGCTAAGGCACTTGAAATTCTCCAAATACTTCTTCAGGTTTTTTCTTCCAACATATGGTAAAAAATTGGATGTCTCAGTGGTCAAATGAGCTGGCAGCAAGAGAAAAGTAGTTGGGTTGCCTAGTGGTGACTGCTGTGTAACGCCACAAGAAGGATGGTTACCTTGGAGAGTCACCTTCTCTGGCAAGGGAACTATGGTGCTAAGTCACTGGTATTGTCTAACTCATCCTCAAAAACACAGAGAGAGTGAAAGCAGGGACCAATTGCAGAGAACAACATGTAAAGAGGCACCAAGCTTAGAATAAACAAGTAGCCCTTGGCTGAAAATCAGTGGAAGAGTTTTTTTCTGACTCGGTGCTTCTAATTCTATTTCTTCTCCGACCACCCGCTATGGTGATGCACACTGTAATTTTATTGAACTTCCTTTATTTTCATAGTCTTGCTTTACATGGAACACCTCACATCTCCAGAAAGTATAATTTGGAAAATGCTTTTCAGGGTCTTATTTTTTTTAATGTGCTTAATTACTATATTAACTATAACTGTTAGTTATCTGTTCTTACTTCAACTGTGTAGATTTATCCATCCAGAGAGATGATGAGAACTGGTGATGAAGATATTAGAATGGCTTACATTTTTATATATTTCTCTCTCAAGAGATCCAAACTTCTTCAGGGTGTATTACAATCCACTCATTCATTAATTCATGCATATTAATATATACTGATCAGGTGTTACTAGGTCATAGAAATAAAGGGTGCTTGAATAACGCATTCTTAAGTTTCAGGGAAAATTGCAGCCTAATGGTATGGCTTTGAATTATATAAAGTGTAAAGTCATCCAACAATATAGTGGAAACTATTTCTGCCAATAACTTTGCCTTTTGGTGGTCAATCACAATGATAAAAATTCTAATTTTCAAGTCTGCTTTTGAATCTCAGTTCAGTTCAGTTCAGTCACTCAGTCGTGTCCGACTCTTTGGGACCCCAAAAATTGCAGCACGCCAGACCTCCCTGCTCAACACCAACTCCCGGAGTTCACTCAGACTCATGTCCATCGAGTCAGTGATATCATCCAGCCATCTCATTCTCTGTTGTCCCCTTCTCCTCCTACCCCTGTCCCCAATCCCTCCCAGCATCAGAGTCTTTTCAAATGAGTCAACTCTTCCCATGAGGTGGCCAAAGTACTGGAGTTTCAGCTTCAGCATCATTCTTTCCAAAGAAATCCCAGGGCTGATCTCCTTCAGAATGGATTGGTTGGATCTCCTTGCAGTCCAAGGGACTCTCAAGAGTCTTCTCCAACACCACAGTTCAAAAGCATCAATTCTTCAGTGCTCATCTTTCTTCACAATCCAACTCTCACATCCATACATGACCACTGGAAAAACCATAGCCTTGACCAGATGGACCTTTGTTGGCAAAGTAATGTCTCTGCTTTTCAACATGTTATCTAGGTTGGTCATAACTTTTCTTCCAAGGAGTAAGCATCTTTTAATTTCATGGCTGCAGTCACCATCTGCAGTGATTTTGGAGCCCCCCAAAAATAAAGTCTGATACCGTTTCCACTGTTTCCCCACCTATTTCCCATGAAGTGATGGGACCAGATCTTCCTTTTCTGAATGGTGAGCTTTAAGCCAACTTTTTCACTCTCCCCTTTCACTTTCATCAAGAGGCTTTCTAGCTCCTCTCCACTTTCTGCCATAAGGGTGGTGTCACCTGCATGTCTGAGGTTATTGATATTTCTCCCGGCA
>SJYX01006076.1:3769-30296 GCA_006410675.1 Oreotragus oreotragus | reverse complement strand
TCACCAGTTCCATTCACAACTGGGTGTCGTTTTTGCTTTTGCTCCATCCCTTCATTCTTTCTGGAGTTATTTCTCCACTGATCTCCAGTAGCATATTGGGCACCTACTGATCTGGGGAATTCCTCTTTCAGTATCCTATCATTTTGCCTTTTCATACTGTTCATGGGGTTCTCAAGGCAAGAATGCTGAAGTGGCTTGCCATTCCCTTCTCCAGTAGACCACATTCTGTCAGACCTCTCCACCATGACCTGCCTGTCTTGGGTGGCTCCATGGGTATGGCTTAGTTTCATTGAGTTAGACAAGGCTGTGGTCCTAGTGTGATCAGATTGACTAGTTTTCTGTGATTATGGTTTCAGTGTGTCTGCCCTCTGATGTCCTCTTGCAACACCTACCATCTTACTTGGGTTTCTCTTACCTTGGACGGGAGGTATCTCTTCATGGCTGCTCCAGCAAAGCACAGCCGCTGCTCCTTACCTTGTATGGGGGTATCTCCTCACCGCCACCCCTCCTGACCTTGAATGTGGAATAGCTCCTCTAGGCCCTCCTGCGCCCGCACAGCCACCACTCCTTGGATGGTGAATCTCATCGATATTCAATTTATAGAACTGTACAGAAATAAAAATACACAAGAAACAATACTTACACAGACATAATATTTTCTTGCCCATAAATTTTTATTGTTTTTGAGAAAAGATAGACACATGGAAAATTAAATCTTATTAAATGTATTGCCATAAGACCTATTGATGAATTGCAATGAAAAACCAGGAAAGAATGTTTCTTTCTTTATTTGTGTCAGGCCCACTGTGGCTTGATTGTTATATAAGAAAAAAAGACTTGCTAATATTCTTGGTCAGAGATGGAGAAATGGATTTCAAAGAAATTACAAGTAGAAATAATCTACTTCTGTGTTCCAAAGGACATGGTCTCTCTATTCTGCTACTTTATTTCTTTATTTTTTCTTTCTTGTAATGACTTCTCACATTTTCTATTTTCCTGTGTCACAAAGATACCTAAAATGTGCTATCTGTTTTTCTGTTTTCTACTTCCTCTGGGTAGTAAAAGAAGTGAGGATTTCCCAAGGAAAGCTAGTTCTCTCTCTTTTTCAGTGTCAACTTCTTTCTCTCTGTTTTTGACAGTGCAGGATTTGGAGATTCCTGGAAACATGATCACGGTTCTTTTTTGGACTTTAACCTCTAGGATGAACAGGAAATAGGCGGTCAGAGTTGTAAGACATTCATTGCTGGCTGGAATCACAGGGAAGCTGTCAGTGGTAAGTAGGAGATGAGAGCTGAGTTTTGGGGTAGGACAGGCAAACAGGAGATGGAAGCATGTTTTTAAGATGCCGAACAAGAAGTGAACCTAGATAATTAAAGTAGGTACAGAAGTTGAAAAATTTCCAACACAGTACTTGGGACCCTGTAGAAAATCGAGTGAGGAAATATTGAAAAATACACCTTGGAGGTGAAATTTGAGCTTCTAGCAATGTAGTCACTGGAGAACTTTGTGCTGGGCAATGAGTTGGTATTCCCTTTTGTCATCCCACACTCCTCTCCAACTCCTGCACAAATTTACTTTAGGCATACCGTAAATTCTCAGGACAGTGCTTTACACTCACTCTTTCACTTTTATATTTCTCATCCACTTTTCAACCCACAAGGTCTAGCTTCTCTTCCTATTGCCCTAACAAAAGGTCATTTATACCTGCTGCTGTTGCTGCTAAGTTGCTTCAGTCATGTCTGACTCTGTGCCACCTCAGAGACAGCAGCCCACCAGGCTCCCCTGTCACTGGGATTCTCTAGGCAAGAACACTGGAGTGGGTTGCCATTTCCTTCTCCAATGCATGAAAGTGAAAAGTGAAAAGGAAGTCGCTCAGTCGTGTCCCACTTTGTGCAACCCCAGAGACACCAGCCCACCAGGCTCACCCCATTCCTGGGATTATCCAGGCAAGAACTCATTTATACCTAAGTGGTCACAATTCCTCCTATAATGTGATCTCTCACCTTCATTTCAAGTTTTATTTTTCTTATAACACTCTACCACTCAGAACTTTTTTTAACACCATCAGTGAGTTCAGTTCAGTTCAGTCGCTCAGTCGTGTCCGACTCTTTGCGACCCTATGAATCGCAGCATGCCAGGCCTCCCTGTCCATCACCAGCTCCTGGAGTTCACTCAGACTCACGTCCATCGAGTCCATGATGCCATCCAGCCATCTCATCCTCTGCTGTCCCCTTCTCCTCCTGCCCCAAATCCCTCCCAGCATCAGAGTCTTTTCCAATGAGTCAACTCTTCCCATGAGGTGGCCAAAGTACTAGAGTTTCAGCTTTAGCATTATTCCTTCCAAAGAAATCCCAGGGTTAATCTCCTTCAGAATGGACTGTTTGGATCTCCTTGCAGTCCAAGGGACTCTCAAGAGTCTTCTCCAACACCACAGTTCAAAAGCATTGATTCTTCAGCACTTAGCTTTCTTCACAGTCCAACTTTCACATCCATACATGACCACAGGAAAAAACAGCCTTGACTAGGCAGGCCTTAGTCGGCAAAGTAATGTCTCTGCTTTTGAATATACTATCCAGGTTGGTCATAACTTTTCTTCCAAGGAGTAAGCGTCTTTTAATTTCATGGCTGCAGTCACCATCTGCAGTGATTTTGGAGCCCAAAAAAATAAAGTCTGACACTGTTTCCACTGTTTCCCCATCTATTTCCCATGAAGTGATGGGACCGGATGCCATGATCTTCGTTTTCTGAATGTTGAGCTTTAAGCCAACTTTTTCGCTCTCCTCCTTCACTTTCATCAAGAGGCTTTTTAGCTCCTCCTCACTTTCTGCCATAAGGGTGGTGTCATCAGCATATCTGAGGTTATTGATATTTCTCCCGGCAATCTTGATTCCAGCTTGTGTTTCTTCCAGTCCAGCGTTTCTCATGATGTACTCTGCATATAAGTTAAATAAGCAGGGAGACAATATACAGCCTTGACGTACTCCTTTTCCTATTTGGAACCAGTCTGTTGTTCCATGTCCAGTTCTAACTGTTGCTTCCTGACCTGCATACAGATTTCTCAAGAGGCAGGTTAGGTGGTCTGGTATTCCCATCTCTTTCAGAATTTTCCACAGTTTATTGTGATCCACACAGTCAAAGGCTTTGGCATAGTCAATAAAGCAGAAATAGATGTTTTTCTGGAACTCTCTTGCTTTTTCCATGATCCAGCGGATGTTGGCAATTTGATCTCTGGTTCCTCTGCCTGTTCTAAAACCAGCTTGAACATCAGGGAGTTCACGGTTCACATATTGCTGAAGCCTGGCTTGGAGAATTTTGAGCATTACTTTACTAGCGTGTGAGATGAGTGCAATTGTGCGGTAGTTTGAGCATTCTTTGGCATTGCCTTTCTTTGGAATTGGAATGAAAACTGACCTTTTCCAGTCCTGTGGCCACTGCTGAGTTTTCCAAATTTGCTGGCATATTGAGTGCAGCACTTTCACAGCATCATCTTCCAGGATTTGAAACAGCTCAACGGGAATTCCATCACCTCCACTAGCTTTGTTCTTAGTGATGCTTTCTAAGGCCCACTTGACTTCACATTCCAAGATGTCTGGCTCTAGATTAGTGATCACATCCTCATGATTATCTGGGTCGTGAAGATCTTTTCTGTACAGTTCTTCTGTGTATTCTTGCCACCTCTTCTTAATATCTTCTGCTTCTGTTAGGTCCATACCATTTCTATCCTTTATCGAGCCCATCTTTGCATGAAATGTTCCCTTGGTATCTCCAATTCTCTTGAAGAGATCTCTAGTCTTTCCCATTCTGTTGTTTTCCTCTATCTCTTTGCATTGATTGCTGAAGAAGGCTTTCTTATCTCTTCTTGCTATTCTTTGGAACTCTGCATTCAGATGCTTATATCTTTTCTTTTCTCCTTTGCTTTTCGCCTCTCTTCTTTTCAGTGCTATTTGTAAGGCTTCTCCAGACAGCCATTTTGCTTTTTTGCATTTCTTTTCCATGGGGATGGTCTTGATCCCTGTCTCCTGTACAATGTCACGAACCTCATTCCATAGTTCATCAGGAACTCTGTCTATCAGATCTAGGCCCTTAAATCTATTTCTCACTTCCACTGTATAATCATAAGGGATTTGATTTAGGTCATACCTGAATGGTCTAGCGGTTTTCCCTACTTTCTTCAATTTAAGTCTGAATTTGGAAATAAGGAGTTCATGATCTGAGCCACAGTCAGCTCCTGGTCTTGTTTTTGTTGACTGTATAGAGCTTCTCCATCTTTGGCTGCAAAGAATATAATCAATCTGATTTCGGTGTTGACCATCTGGTGATGTCCATGTGTAGAGTCTTCTCTTGTGTTGCTGGAAGAGGGTGTTTGCTATGACCAGTGCATTTTCTTGGCAAAACTCTATTAGTCTTTGCCCTGCTTCATTCCGCATTCCAAGGCCAAATTTGCCTGTTACTCCAGGTGTTTCTTGACTTCCTACTTTAGCATTCCAGTCCCCTATAATGAAAAGGACATCTTTTTTGGGTGTTAGTTCTACAAGGTCTTGTAGGTCTTCATAAAACCGTTCAACTTCAGCTTCTTCAGCATTACTGGTTGGGGCATAGACTTGGATAACTGTGATATTGAATGGTTTGCCTTGGAAACGAACAGAGATCATTCTGTCGTTTTTGAGATTGCATCCAAGTACTGCATTTCGGACTCTTTTGTTGACCATGATGGCTACTCCATTTCTTCTGAGGGATTCCTGCCCACAGTAGTAGATATAATGGTCATCTGAGTTAAATTCACCCATTCCAGTCCATTTTAGTTCGCTGATTCCTAGAATGTCGACGTTCACCCTTGCCATCTCTTGTTTGACCACTTCCAATTTGCCTTGATTCATGGACCTGACATTCCAGGTTCCTATGCAATATTGTTCTTTACAGCATCGGATCTTGCTTCTATCACCAGTCACATGCACAACTGGGTATTGTTTTTGCTTTGGCTCCATCCCTTCATTCTTTCTGGAGTTATTTCTCCACTGATCTCCAGTAGCATATTGGGCACCTAACGACCTGGGGAGATTCTCTTTTGATATCCTATCATTTTGCCTTTTCATACTGTTCATGGGGTTCTCAAGGCAAGAATACTGAAGTGGCTTGCCATTCCCTTCTCCAGTGGACCACGTTCTGTCAGACCTCTCCACCATGACCCGCCCGCCTTGGGTTGCCCTTCAGGCATGACTTGGTTTCATTGAGTTAGACAAGGCCCTGGTCCTAGTGTGATTAGATTGACTAGTTTTCTGTGAGTATGGTTTCAGTGTGTCTGCCCTCTGACACCTGAAACCATACTCTTTAACACCATAGATCTTTGTTATAGCTACTAATTTAATGATCTTCTCCCTTCTTAAATTCCTACACTAGAATATCTTGTACCAGTTGGCTTGTAAGTGGGATTGCTAGCCGTCGGTTTGTGATCCCATCATCTTTCACTCAGACGTTTAAATTTCATCTGTCCATTATGTCCATCTCTCTCTCTCTCTCTCTCTCTTTTTTTTTTTTTTTTTTGCTTAAAGGTTTCCATTAGTCTCCCATTACAATAAAATTCAAAGCCTACCAGGCTGTATTCAATCTCTCTCAACCTTCACCCCATAGCATCTTCTATGTTTCACTTTAAGCTTCAGTCATACCCAGACTTTCCAAATACTCCCCAGTTTTTTCCCTACCTCAGATCTTTTGCTGCTCCCTGAGCCTAGAGTCATACAAGCTCTTGTCCAGTATTATAGCACTTACTTATTTCCTTTAGTGTGCCTATGATTTTAGGATTTTAGGAACTTAATTTTTGTGAAGCTTAATTCATATGAAGCTAACATTTATTATTGTTTCCACATTAAAATGTAAGATCATTGAATGTAGGAACGTCGCTAGTTCTTTCCACTTTGTCCTTAGAGCTTAAAAAACTGATACATAGCCCAATCAATATGTCTTGAATGAATGAATATTTGTTGTAAAGCAATGGCTCTTACTGTGGTTTATATATATATATGTATATATATATCTGGCATGTGAGATTTTTATTGTTATTTTTTTTGTGGTGCACAGACTCTCTAGTTTCTGTGCAAGAACTTAGTTGCCCTGAGGCATATGGGCTCTTACGTTCCGGAGCAGTGATCAGATGCATGTACCCTGGATTGAAAGGCAAATTCTTAACCATTGGAACACCAGGGAAGTTCCATATTGTGTATTTTTGAGTGAAATATTTTCAAAACAGATAATCAATTTGCAAGTTAAATTTCTAGTTTTTCTTTTTAAAATAATTTAAATTAAATAAATGCCACACTTCTTACCATTACTAACATTTGTATTCATTTTTTCTCTCAGTATATTTGGCATTTTGATTTTAAAATATCATTTTTATTAATATGCTATTTTGTCAGTCATTCATCTATTGAATCCTCAGTCATACTGTGCCCAACAGCATTTACAAATGGGTTGTTCTTGTTTAGTCTCTAAGTAATTTCTGACTCCTTTGTGACCCCATGGACTGTAGCCTGCCAGGCTCCTCTGTTCATGGGGATTCTCCAAGAAGAAAACTGGAGTGGGTTGTCATTCCCCTCTCAAGGGATCTTTCCAACCCAGGAACTGAATCAGTGTCTCCTGCATTAGCAAGCAGATTCTTTACTATTGAGCCACCTAGGAAGCCCTTACAAATGGGTACAGAATATAAAAAGAAGCATCATATTCTACTTCAAAAATCCAAAAAGTAGTCTGTACTAGCTTTATCTTTTTCTAAAAGCAATTAGTCTAGTCAAGGCTATGGTTTTTCCAGTGGTCATGTATGGATGTGAGAGTTGGACTGTGAAGAAACCTGAGTGCTGAAGAACTGATGCTTTTGAACTATGGTGTTGGAGGAGACTCTTGAGAATCCCTTGGACTGCAAGGAGATCCAACCAGTCCATCCTAAAGGAGGTCAGTCTTGGATGTTCATTGGAAGGACTGATGTTGAAACTGAAGCTCCAATACTTTGGCTACCTCATGTGAAGAGCTGACTCATTTGAAAAGATCCTGATGCTGGAAAAGATTGAGGGCAGGAAGAAAAGGGGACAACAGAGGATGAGATGGTTGGGTGGCATCCTTTTCTCGACGAACATGGGTTTGGGTGGACTCCAGGAGTTGGTAATAGGGAGGCCTGGCGTGCTGCGGTTCATGGGGTCACAAAGAGTCGGACATGACTGAGTGACTGAGCTGAACTGAAAAGAAATTAAGTGTTCATGATATTTGCTTAAAGCCTAATGAATACCAATAGTTCTTTTCACTTATGACTTTTTAAGCATGAAATTTAACACAGGCTTTTTGTGTTAAGGAAATGAATGAAACAGAAACTTCAGGAAGAAAATCACCCAAAATGCAAATTTAAATACATATGCATGTATGTGAAAAAGGATGTGTATACATATATTGCACATACACACACACACAAACATATACATGAAATAAGATTCAGGATTTCAAAAGCTGGTAAAATAGATGACTTTTAAGGACCTTTCAAACTTTGAAGTACAGCATTTGATGAATTGCATCTATTGTCTAAGAGTGACCTGAAATCACTGAGATCAAGTGGACATTTTCACTCATTTGATTCAATTGAGTCTGTTTTAAAAACAGATTGAAATTCAACAAATTCACTCAACTGTATGGATGCCTGCTGCACGCCAGGCTGGGTGCCAGGTAAGGAGGATTCCAAGATGCAGGAAGCATATGCCCTGCCCTGGGACATTTCATAATCTTGTAAATGAGACTGTCATGACAAACAAAATAGGTGTTGTATCTATAGTATGAGAAAAATTCAGATTCAGACATAATAGATGAAAAGATGTCTACGTAGAATTACTTTGTGTGGTAAGGAGATGTTATCAGAGAAGTTTACTTAATGCAGCACAATAAATAATACTTTAATTGCAATCACTGGTGCATTTCACCTCTCAGTTTAGTTAATGAAATGCTCTATTTAAATTCACATCTATCAGTTTACCTGTTATTTTTCTGAGGACTTGAGGATAGGACCATCCATTCTTTCCTCCTCCAGTTCTGTTCAGTGTCACCTCACACTCAGTTTAAATTGGGAAAAAGCTCAATTGTGTCCTAGGGCTTTCCAGGTGGCTCAGTGGTAAAGAATTCCCCTGTTAATGCAGGGGAAGCAGGAGATGCTGGTTTGATCCTTGGGTCAGGAAAATCCCCTGGAGAAGAAAATGTCAACCTGCTCCAGTATTCTTGCCTAGAGAATCCAATGGATAGAGGAGCCTGGCAGGCTACAGTCCATGGGGTTATAGAGTCAGACATGACTGAGCAACTGAATATTAGAAATCCCTGTTTCACCATTGACTGATAGGTTAATTTCACTGTGCCAAAACCCTCATGCAGTGCCCCGGAAATATGAGTATAAGCAAAGCTTCAGTCTTTTGCTTTAATCTGCCATGAATTATTTTGGTCCATGTGACAGCAATACTGGGTGGTTTTCTCTTCCATCTACAGTTCCTTCTTGGGGACTAGACCTCTTATTCTAAGACACTCATTTCCTTATGTCCAGATAGACTTTCTAACTTTTTCCAGCTCTCTCTTTAATGACAACCTTAATTCCCAGAACTCTCACCATTTGCTTTATTCCTAAAGTTATGAAATCATTCCAAAATAAAACATTTTCCACTTAACAAGCACATCTCTACTTCTATTGACAGAAATGTCTGTTTAACACCCCGTAATATCATATTGCTTTAATTTGAAAGTCACATAACTTATTGGACCCGTTCAAATATCAAGTTCAAGGGTGCCATGCATTCTGGGGAGTTATTAGGATGTGTTGGTTATCAAGATGCAAACAGTTGAACAGTCCTAACCCTGAGTTTTCTCTTGACTTTTTTCCCCTCTCTGATTTCCTTTTGTGTTTTCAACATACCCAAGCACTCTGTTTGCCTGAGTAACAAGAAGAAATCCCAAGGAACTGTTTCAATCATTATCAGATAGAAGAAAAGAATATTGTTTAATAACTAGTTTAAAATTTATCCTAATAAGTCAAACTATGTTAAGTAATTCCTATGTTCAATGTATTGTTAGTTTATGGATACACTAATAGTACTTGAAAAAAGACAAGTTGTAGATTTTGTTGTACTTAATTATTTGATTTTGGGAAATTTGTAAATCACAAGTAGGTTGTGATCAAGGATTTTGGATGCACGGGTGGTTTGTTTTGCTTTTTGGTTACCACACCCTAATACCTAATGTGTTTTGAGCACAAATGATGTTTTGAAATTTGCATTGAGATGCTTTTTTCTTAGTGAAAATATAACTAACAAAAGGAATGGAAGACACAGTGTAAAACCGTACAAAGAACGTCCAATTTTCTGCCTTGAGGTTCTTTTATCTTTTCTGCTTATTCACTGGTTCTTATTTATTTGCAAGTTACATATCCCTTCGGGAATCTAATAAGAATATAAATTATCTTTCCATAAAAAGTTGAGATATAGTCTCTGGCACTGTCTCTTAACTTCAACCCCATTCTCTGTGCCCTGCTGGCTGATTATGGAGCTGGGACTCAGAGCACTGCATTTCTGCATTTGTTTGGCTCTGCCAATAAAAGGGATCAGAGGAGGCTTTCAAGGCTAGAGGAGAAAGAGGCTTGTTCCTTCCTGTCTGCCTTACGTGGGCTTCCTTTCTGCTTGTGTTCCTGTGAGCATCACTGCTGCATCTCCTCACCCTGGAGGCAGCAGCTATTTCTGTAGCAGCAGCTGAATGCAGTCAGCACTTTTGCCAACAGTTGCAGAATCGGCCACATCTTGTGTTCCATCCAGGGACACCAGTTCAGTCCCTCCTGAAAGGTCTGAGTTTCAGCTCCCAGAGGCCCTTCTTTTAAGTTTCTAAGTTTTTGTCATTGTCCCCTTGTTTCCTGAGCATTTGGGCTCATGGGTTTTTGTTTTTTTGTTTGTTTGTTTGTTTTTAGTAGCTACCTTTATGATAGATACCTTAGCATTTTCTTTTCATTCTTTATATTATTTAACACTTTTCAAAATCTTTCCATTCAAGTAGCTGGCATGATTTTGGTCAAATAGGCTCTGGCTGATAAATATTTTCACAAAACCAAAAATTTTTCCTTTAATTTTCCCAGGTGTCCTTTAATTTATCCTAGATTAAGAAGTGTTTAATCATTGGATCTCTAAATCTGTGTATGTCCCAATAAAATTCAGTGATTATTAAGGATATATGATTGAGGACATCATAATGACAGAGAATGATTAATGAAAATATCAGTGAAACTATAAAAAATAATTGTGAAGATGTAAAGCAATCATCAAGACCATTCTGTACCTATTTTGAACCCCAAATGGATTAAAAACAGAAGTGATTATTTATAGAGAAGCAGAAGATAAAAAGGAAAAAAATTTGTATGATGGAAGTGGGGGAGTATTCTTGGCATATGGGCCATAGGAACAGAGTGCAGATTTTGACCAGCTGAAGGCAAAATCATCTGAGTGAAAAAACACCTATCAGAAAGATTGTGTTATAAATGCATGTAAGAGAATTGCAGGGGAAAATTTTTCAAAATAACCAAGTACCTGTGGAGTCACTTTTGATATGACACAGCATTTCTTATCGTAGAAATACAGTTGTTCAAATTTAGAACTCATAGTAGATTTTTTTTTTTTACAAGATTCTGGCAGTAATTCCTGCACATCCATAACTGTCAGGAGAGTAATTGCATTGTCACTATTAGGAGGTGGTTATCAGCACAATGCTTTTATAACAGAGGAAATCCCATCTGTGAAATCTCAACTCTCCAAATTCTTTCATTTTTAAAGGTTGAAAAAAAAAAAAAAAACACAACCCAGTCCTTCTCCTCTGAGACCCCTCCTCCAATAAGCATGACAGAATCAAATTTAACAAAACTTAAAAGTGAAAAGTTAACGTGAGAGTCACTCAATCATGTCCGACTCTTTGCAACCCCATGGACTAAACAGTCCATGGAATTCTCGAGGCCAGAATACTGGAGTGGGTAGCCTTTCCCTTCTCCAGTGGACCTTCCCATCCCAGGGATTGAACCCAGGTCTTCCACATTGCAGGAAGATTCTTTACCAGTTGAGCCATAAGGGAAGCCCAAGAATACTGGTGTGGGTAGCCTATCCATTCTCCAGGGGATCTTCCTGATCCAGGAATCGAACTGGGGTGTCCTGCATTGCAGGTGGATTCTTTACCATCTGAGCTATCAGGGAAGCCCTGATAAACTTGACTAAGTCATATAAGAAGGTAAGGGATAAATTAGTGCTAAAATTAAAGGTAGTCCAGGACACACTAATGACTGATCATTTCTCATTTTCTTTCCAAATATAATTTTATGCCTGGGGACAAGAACCATCTTTGAATCAACCCTCTTTCTGTTGCATCTCACTGTTGTTGAATGCACTCAATGGGACAAGAAAGAACAAATTTGGAAGGCCTTATTCTGACCTTTAGTGCAGGCCACATGGGGTGGGATTGAGTGATGAGAAACTCCATGGGATCATCCTTGGGCAACACAGTTCAAAGTGACTGCCACTGAATGTGTTTCTGTTCCCTTAACTATTATAAAGAGGGGAAAATACACAAAAAGGAGAAATGTTTAGAAGGGAAACCCAATCAATATAGGCATTATTGAAAAGAAAACATTCTAACTACTTTCTAGGTGATAACAGAGGATAATATATTAGAGGCTGGTTTATTTAATTTTCCCCCCACTGATTGGGGAGCAGGTGAGATAACCACTTTTCTTATCATACCTTGCTTCCCTTCCTGTCTTCTTGGGCCAACAGCTCAGGTCCATCCCTCAGTTTAGTTCAGTTCAGTTCAGTCACTCAGTTGTGTCCGACCCTTTGTGACCCCATGGACCGCAGCATGCCAGACCTCCCTGTCTATCACCAACTCCTGGAGTTAACTCAAACTCATATCCATCCCTAGGGAGGTCCAGGCTGTGTGGTTCAACATAATTGCCTCTAACCGCCTGTGAGCGCTGAAATTTAAGTTGATTTAATTCAATACATTTCTAAAGATGTTAGTTCTCCATTGCACAGATTAACTTTCAAGTTCAGTAGCCACATGTAGTTAGTGGCTGCATCTTAGACAACCCAATGTCCATCATCTTAGTGTTCCAAAGAACACATCTGTCATTTCAGAAAGTTCCCTGGGACAGTGTAGACTAGAAAGCATCAACTTAGTAAAACATGCAAAGTATTTTTCTTCTATTTTCCATCCCTATTAACCTAGTGTGTTAAAAAAAAAAAAATTGTGCTTGTAGCAAATTTTTTTTTTTTCCAAATTGTTGGAAGAAAATGGAGGGATAGAAAATTTATCAATGCCTCAAGCAGCATAGGGCAGCATAGGGGTTTCCCAGGTGGCTCTAGTGGTAAAGAACCCACCTGCCAATGCAAGAAACACAGGTACAGTCCCTGGGTTGGGATGATCCCATGGAGGAGGGCATGACAACCCACTCCACTGTTCTTGCCCGGAGAATCTCACGGACAGAGAAAGTAGTCTGGCAGTCTACAGTCCACACTATTGCAAAATGTGAGACACGGCTAAAACAACATAGCGTTCATGCATGCAAGTAGCATAGTCAAAGCATTCGAGCTGAAGGGTTGTCCTTGAGAGTGATAGATAATGTATTTTCCAAAGCCTTAAAACAGAAGATTTGGGAACCATTTGCAGGGACTTGCCTTATGAAGTAGTAGTGCCACCAAGTGTCGGGTGAAAGAGGTTAAATTCTTGGAAAATACTTGATAAAATTTTTGACTTAAAAGGATTAATAGAATTAACCATAGTGGCCATTAAGCTTGTATAGATAGAATCACATTTCAAAGCCTTATATATCATCATTTAGTTTAGAACACAGTAAAGATGGATATAGTTACAAATATTCTGTGCTTAATATCCTTTTTATTTTAGATAAAACAGATATACAGCATAATCATTTGAAGTGGCTTATTGGTTTTTCTCTTGTATTTTGGCTCAAGTATGTTTAGATTTTTTGAAATGTCCAACACTGCAGTTGTGTATGGCATGTGTTTAACAATTCTTTTAATCAGTGGCTTTGCCACTGCCTGTAATCTTCTATATCTTTCTGATTCTACTTCATTTCGCCAGTCCTCATACCCTACCTTCTCTCCCTTCACACCGTGTCGTCGATCACTGTCTGTCTTTGTGGAGATTTTCATCCAAATCATGACTTGCATTTTATGATTGGGAAAGCCATAGACAGGAAAAAATGATGGTTTTCATTTTCTGTGTTGTCTTTGTCTCAGATTGAAGGAGGAAAAGTCCAGGGTTTCTCCACCTCATTTATAACTGCAGCAGAAACCTAATTTTACTTGTCCTCCGTTGCCATGGTTACAAGTTTTCCGATTTCAACAGGTCAGTACAAGCTTTCAGTTTACATAAGGTCGTGGGTAATTCATCTCAGCATTGCAATAACAAAAACCCAGCTCTTCTCTCCTGTTTTAAAAGGATAATCTATCAAACCTCTGAAAGCACAATTAGTTCTGATTTCCATAATTTATTATTCTCATTCTCATTCTCTTGTCTGTGGCTTTGTGCTTATGTTTAAGTACTTCAAAATAAGAGGTGCTGGTGTATAGCAACCGTTAACAGTTCTCTATACTACTAGAGATCTAAACTGGCTATTTTGCTAACAATACTCCATTTACTTTGTGACGAATATATTCAACAAAGCTTCACTTAAAAAATATAATATAGGTCAGATGGGAGAAATTTTTGTCAAGTGTTAATATATCTACTGATACATTGCTCTCATTGTTCATCAGCTATAGGCATGTTGTTGGTTTTTGTTGTACCTAATGAAAGAAAATAATGGAAATGATACTACTAACTATATTGAGGTTATGGCCAGGTGGAATTCTCCCCCTTTGAAGGCAAGAAAAGACTCTGAGTGGGGAAAATGGGGGAGAATAAATGAGAATCTTTGTAGCAAGAGGCAGAGGGAAGATTATCCATTATGTGGGAGAACCAAGGTATGAATAGATTTTAAAATCATACAAGTATGCACACATGTACACACACAATATGTGTATATTTGTACATACATGTATGATTTTAATATATTGTGTGTACATGTATACACATGTATGTACACATACAGTTTTTACTTAGAAAGGAAATGGGTTTATATTCATATTTTTATTTGCATAAAATAGGGATCAGGTAACAAAATTTCAAACACTGAGTAGTGTGGACTTCGGTGAACTAGAAGCACTAATTCATATAAAAGTGTTCAGATTGATGTTTTTCAACCTTATAGTAGCTAAATAGGTAGTATGACCATATATCTATGTATGCCAGGGGACTGACTGTCAAGTTTCATGTCTACTGTCACTTTCAAATGCATCTTGTTTTGCACTATGGATCACATGGCCATTTTACAAACTCAACATAGCAGAGTGACCCATTTTGACCAGGGTGCCTGTTTGGAATCTCTTTACTAAAGTCTTCCCAAAGAGTGTTATACAAGATAAGTTAGTCAAAATCTATTCCTAAAATATAAGTATCCTATAAAAATTAGTTCATATAAGAAACGTGATTTTTATAAGGGGAAGTGGTACAAATATAATTGCTTTGTTGAGAAATTTTTAAAATATCCTTATAGTTGACAGCATTTGTGAATTTCTCAATTTTTCATGATTTGTGTAAGTTAGTTAAGATAGATCTTTCCTGTACATAAAGTGCTAACTTCTTCTGAACACTGCTATCTACTGTTATTACTCCTATTTTGTCTTCTTGGGTTAATTCAGTAACTTTTGTACCCTTTGTGGGCTGTGGTTAAAGAATTTACCTGCCAATGCAGGAAACATAAGAGACATGGGTTCTATCCCTGTGTCAGGAAGATCTCCTGGAGGAGGAAATGGCATCCCACTCCAATGTTCTTGACTGAAGAATCCCATGGACAGAGGAGCCTGGCAGCTTAAACACACACAGACACACACACACACATACACACACACACACACACACAGAATCCTACTACATAAGAACAAAGATGTTGTGTTTGAAGATATAAGAAGATATTAGATGGAGGCCTCCAAGCTATTCTTCTGCATTCCTTTGTCTGCTCTGCTTTTCACCAAACTGGCCCCAAGAAAACTCTCTAGACCTCTAGGGCTCTGAAAACATAATCTCAAAGAAGCACCATTATGAAAGCATAATCTCAAAGAAATCTCTAATGGGAAAAATAATAGACTTTAAATTTAGACTTTGGGATTCCATCACATGGAGAAGGAAATGGCAACCCACTCCAGTGTTCTTGCCTGGAGAATCCCAGAGACGGAGGAGCCACATGGGCTGCCATCTTGGGGTCGCACAGTCAGACACGACTGAAGTGACTTAACAGCAGTAGCAGCATTCCATCTCAATGTTTAGAAATTGTGTGTCCATGGATGTAGCTTAAACTTGGTTACTCTTTAATATATTTGAGATGTAGAGATGGTGTGCAGAATTCATGATAAATAGTATTCCTAGTGCGTGTGGATGTTTCTCAAGATTTAAAATTCTGGGCCAACAAATTTGCCAATAAGACAGCTTAATGACAGAGCTGAACCGAATGACAGAGCTACACTTTGGCTTCTCATTTCTTCATGCATAGCATACCTTTGATAAGTTAACTCTTATCATTTAAGAGGGGTTGTAGCAACTAACTCTCTTTATTTCCTCCCTACATTTGTGATTCTCACTTTGCCTGTGAATCAGAATCACTGTGGATCTTCTTTTAACTAAATAGGTCAGTTGATACTCAAAATCTACCGATTGAGGTTCTCAGTGTTTGGACCAACAGATCTAATTGTAAAGCTGCACATTGGCCACTGTTAAGAATGACTGCTCTGAATTCTCTTATACAACTATTTTTTTCTTCTTTCCAAAGTCGATGTATTCATCAGTTCCCATTCTTCCCTTAAGCCTGACTTAAGATATTTATTTGTGCATGGTAAATTGGATAAGCAAGAGTTAGAACTGGACATGGAACAACAGACTGGTTCCAAATAAGGAAAGGAGTACATCAAGGCTGTATATTGTCACTCTGTTTATTTCACTTATATGCAGAGTACATCATGAGAAACGCTGGACTGGAAGAAGCACAAGCTGGAATCAAGATTGCCAGGAGAAATATCAATAACCTCAGATATGCAGATGACACCATGCTTATGGCAGAAAGTGAAGAGGAACTAAAAAGCCTCTTGATGAAAGTGAAAGTGGAGAGTGAAGAAGTTGGCTTAAAGCTCACCATTCAGAAAAGGAAGATCATGGCATCTGGTCCCATCACTTCATGGGAAATAGATGGGGAAACAGTGGAAACAGTGTCAGACTTTATATTTTTGGGCTCCAAAATCACTGCAGATGGTGACTGCAGCCATGAAATTAAAAGACACTCCTTGGAAGAAAAGTTATGACCAACCTAGACAGCACATTCAAAAGCAAAGACATTACTTTGCCAACAAAGGTCCATCTAGTCAAGGCAATGGTTTTTCCAGTGGTCATGTATGGATGTGAGAGTTGGACTGTGAAGAAGGCTGAGCACCGAAGAATTGATGCTTTTGAACTGTAGTGTTGGAGAAGACTCTTGAGAGTCCCTTGGACTGCAAGGAGATCCAACCAGTGCATTCTGAAGGAGATCAGCCCTAGTATTTCTTTGGAGGGAATGATGCTGAAGCTAAAACTCTAGCACTTTGGCCACCTCATGTGAAGAGTTGACTCATTGGAAAAGACTCTGACACTAGCAGGGATTGGGGGCAGGAGGAGAAGGGGACGACAGAGGATGAGATGGCTGGATGGCATCACGGACTCGGTGGACATGAGTCTGAGTGAACTCCGGGAGTTGGTGATGAACAGGGAGGCCTGGAGTGCTGAGATTCATGGAGTCACAAAGAGTTGGACATGACTGAGTGATTGAACTGAACTGAACTGAAATTGGATAAGAGCGCAATCTTTTGTAGCTAGCATGTCTATATTAAGTCCTGGTGCTACCTGTGATCAGCTAACTAACACTAGACACTTTCCATCTTTGGGCTTCACTTGCCTCATCTGAAAAATCGGTTTATGGCAAGCAGCAAGCAGTTAGATGAGTGCTTTGAACCTAGTAAATCGTTAACAACACTAATTCTCCTCATCAGAATTACTTGGGTGTTCTTTTTTTTTTTCATTTGACATCCAACATTGAAATCATTTTTTTCTTCTCTTAAAAACAAAAGGAAAAGTAACAGAAGCCAAACACAGCTTTTCTCTTACATTTTCATAATTTTAAGTTATGACTCTTATTCTCCAAGTAATACAGATTCAAAACTTTGGATACATTTTATACATTTCTGCTCAACTTTTATTTGCCACAAGGAATGTGCTCTTATTACTTAGCATCTGTAATACAGAAATATCCTGTTGACTATGTCTGAGGTTTCAATCTCTTTAATTCCATTCTTTAAATCTCCCTCTGAATAATGTTCCTAGGTACCATATTTTATGATCATTTTACTCCCTAGGTCAAAGAACATTTAAGATGTTCCAGTGCCTATGAAACAAAACATAATTTCCTTAGTATGGACTTCAAATATAATCTTAATAAATGATCAAAGTAGAGCTATGATCAGAGAAGGCAATGGCAACCCACTCCAGTACTCTTGCCTGGCAAATCCCATGGACAGAACGGCCTGGTAGGCTGCAGTCCATGGGGTTGCTACTAGTAGCATACGACTGAGTGACTTCACATTCATTTTTCACTTTCATGCACTAGAGAAGGAAATGGCAACCCACTCCAGTGTTCTTGCCCGGAGAATGCCAGGGACTGAGGAGCCTGGTGTGCTGCCATCTCTGGGGTCGCACAGAGTCGGACACGACTGAAGCGACTCAGCAGCAGCAGCAGCAGATAGCATTGCCATTGGTCGGGAATCTGAAATTAAGATTCTTATAAAGCTATACGTCTTGATGCTTCAGGATAGTGTTAACAGGCTTCTTATGTCAGCAGTGAGGCATTTGTCTCTGATATATATCAGAAACACTTTACTTTTATCTATTACTCAATCTTTGCTCACTCATGAAGTAGGTCTTTTCAACACTTCCCTAATTATTTTGTCAGTAGATATACAGACACAGGTATTGTTTCTAATATTTGTAGTATAATATATAATGAAATATTATCCAGCCATAAAAAAGAATGAGATTTTTCCATTTGACACAACATGAATGGACCTAAAAAGTATTACGCTAATGAGATAATTTAAAGAAAAATACCTTATGGCTTCATTTACATATGAAATCTAAAATTTAAAAAAATGAATAAATACAAGAAGAGTATAAAATAGAAGCAGAATGATAGATACAGAGAACAAACAAAGCATTGCCAGAGGGGAAGGGGAATGAGGGGAGAAAAGAAAAAGGTGAAGGAGATGAAGACTTTGGAATTTCCAGGTACAAAACAAGTGAGTCATGGGAATGAAATGTACATTGCAGAAAATACAGTCATAAACTGTCTTTTATGGTCACATGGTAACCAGACTGATAGTGATCATTTGAAATGTGTAGAAATATCAAATCGCTATGTTATGTAACAGGAAACTAACACACTGTTTTAGTTCAATTATACTTTGAAATTAACAAGCAAGTAAACACAGAAAAAGAGATCAGATTTGTGGTTACCAGAGGGAAAAGGGGGTGGGTGAAGGGGGGTTTGGATGAAGGTGATCCAGAGGTCCAAATTTGCACTTACAAGAAAATGAGTACTAGGAATGCAATATAAAATTGATTAATGTAACTAAAACTCCTGTGTGTTATATATGGAAGCTGTTAAGAAAACGGATCCTAAGAGTTCTCATCACAAGGAAAACAAACGTTTTCTTTTTCTTCTATTTTGTATCTATATGATATATATATATATATAAATTTATTACAGTAATCATTTCTTGATGTATGTTAAGTTAAATCATTATTTTGCACACTTTAAGCTTATACAGTGTTGCCAATTATATTTCCATAAAACTGGAAGAGAAAATTTTAAAAAGAAAAACAAAAAAGATACTTAAATAGAAGTTCAATAATGAAAAGGGGGATCTGACAATTAAATTTCACATTTAAAATAGGCATTTAAAAATACTTAACAAATCTCATATAATATGTATTAAAATGATCAACTGATGTAGGCCATTACATTTTTATTTAGGTAGTCAAATGTTGTCAAGTAGACAAATTTAATGCATCATTATACATCCTAAATCAGGTAAAAATAGATATTGGCTTAAACTTTCAATCAATTGTTCCCCCAAATTGCTTAATTAACCAATCCAGTCCCACTGACATTATTGTTTCTCTTACATTTACTAATAGAAACATGATCACTATCTGAGCTATTAATTTTGATATATCATTTTCTTGTCTCACTTCATGCAGTCTCACTCATCCATCTCTGATACTTGCAGCATGTTAATTAATGTGTTTTTTTTAATATGTGTTAATATTTTCTAGGGCAATCCTGTTGTCACAATATTTTATTTTCATAATATCTCTCCTCTTAATTGAACCTTGGGTACTTTAAGAAATTTTAAAATAAAAGATTTTGCTTATCATTTTTATTAGTGATTATTAGTTTGGGAATATGATGATTACATTATTCAATTTCTGAGTTTAAATCATTAATATCTGGTCATCTAGTCGACTCCTTTTATGTCGGTCAGTCAGTTCAGTCACTCAGTCATGTCCAACTCTTTGCGACCCCATGAATCACAGCATGCCAGGCCTCCATGTCCATCACCAACTCCCGGAGTTCACTCAGGCTCACGTCCATCAGGTTATTGATGCCATCCAGCTATCTTATCCTCTGTTGTCCCCTTCTCCTCCTGCCCCCAACCCCTCCCAGCATCAGAGTCTTTTCCAATGAGTCAACCCTTTGCATCAGGTGGCCAAAGTATTGGAGTTTCAGCTTTAGCATCAGTCCTTCCAATGAACACCCAGGACTAGTCTCCTTTAGGATGGACTGGTTGGACCTTCTTACAGTCCAAGGGACTCTCAAGAGTCTTCTCCAACACCACGGTTCAAAAGCATCAATTCTTCAGCACTCAGCTTTCTTCACAGTCCAACTCTCACATCCATACATGACCACTGGAAAAACTATAGCCTTGACTAGATGGAACTTGTTGGCAAAGTAATATCTCTGCTTTTCAATATGCTATCTAGGTTGGTCATAACTTTCCTTCCAAGGAGTAAGCATCTTTTAAATATCTGGTCATCTAGTCGACTCCTTTTATGTATCAGATAAATTTCATAGTTTTGTCTTATTTTGTTGAACTCCTTTCTTGTAATAATTATGTTATATTTTTATCTATTTGTATATTTTTATCTATTTATTTATCTGGTACTATTGTAAATAAAATATTTTTTATCATAACCTCATTAATTATGAGTGTGTACATATACTTATGTAACACACATCTGCTAGATTGGATGGCTTTATCCTGTATATTTTAATATACTGAATTCTATCTTTCAATCACTGATTCAATGGACATGAATTTGAGCCAACTCCAGGAGACAGCAGAGGACAGAGGAGCCTGGCATACTACAGTCTATGGAGTCATAAAGAGTCGGACATTGACTTAGTGACTGAACAACAACATTCTTCAATCAATATAACATTTAATTAAATCATGTGAACAGAAACAAAATAAGATTAACTTATTAAATGATAATGTGTAGGAAAAAATCTATCTGCATTGGAATAACTTCAGGAAATTTTTATTTAAAGCAACTCTCAATGATTAGTTGACTTTCTTCATGAAATGAAAATAGAATTAGTATAAATGCATATTATGCAAAGGATCAGATAAGTAGCTCAATATTTAAATTTTCAGGATAAATTGTGAACACAAGTATCATATTTGTATAAATCAGATGTGTTACAATAAAAACTGCAATCAGACTAAATATAGAAAACTGTTAAAATCTTAAATAACTAATTTTAAAACAGAAGGCCATTTGATTAAATTGCTTCTCCATCAAAGAAAATATTCATATGGACAGATTCTAACATATTTTTTAAAACTTAAAGGTGACATACTTCCTACATGTTCATTAGTTTTAGGTGCTGTTGTTTTCAAATTGCTTAGAGCATTTGACTTAAGCTGGGTGCAAAGTATGTCACATACATTTTCAACAATGGTGGACACTAATTCTCTTCCACAGATAGTTTTTCAGAGTCCAAAACAGTTCATTCTTTCTCTGCATATCTCCTAGCGCAGGTAATTTCCTACTGATAGGCTTACAGTCACCATTTTCTGAAACCACTTCCTGAACTTGATTTCAAACACCCATGGCAGATTCATGTTAATGTATGGCAAAACCAATACACTATTGTAAAGTAATTAGCCTCCAATTAAAATAAATAAATTTATATTAAAAAAACAAATATTACTGGCTGCTAAAATCCTTTCATGATACATACTGTATAAATCAATAATGATTTTAGCTAAAGATATGACAATAAGCATTAGTGACATTTTAATTATCTTACTTAACACCAATTGTGCTTTAGCTACTGCTGGCTTGATTCAGCAACTTAAAGTGTCAACAGGATCTAATTTCTTTTCATCCTCTACTACATCATCCTAAGTGTGTTAGCTTTTTGTCCTGCTTGTACCTCATGGTAACAAGGAAGCCTTTGCCACTCCAGATGTCTCAGTTGCATCTCCAGAACATATGTTAAGAAGGAATAACATCAGCAAGTTTTTGTCTCACAATGCCAGTTTTTTAGACCTTTTTAAAAGATTCAATTTATGTAAACAAACAAAAGAAGAAACAAAACCAGTTCACCCATTTCTGCTTTTGGTTTTGTTTACAATTAGACAGCAAAAGATTTCTTATATCAAATTGATCAGACCTTAATCACATTTTCAAAACCTATGTGTGTGTGTGTGTCTTAGTCACTTAGTCGTGTTTCTTTGTGACCCCATGGACTATAGACCGCCATGCTCCTCTGTCCATGGAATTCTCCAGGCAAGAACCCTGGAGTGGGTTTCCATTCATTTCTCCTGGGGATCTTCCCAACCCAGGGATCAAACCCCGGTCTCCTTCACTGCAAGGAGATTCTTTACCATCTAAGCCACCAGGAAACAGAAGTCAAACCCAATTCTCATTCAGATTGCTGCCTAGTTTATAGACGAGTTGAGTCTGGTTATTATACAAGAGGAGAATTGCCTGTTAGGTGAGCAGTCAGTTCCTGTCTCTTTGTTTAGTGTTCTGGGCGGAATTTAGGCAATCCATGAAACAGAGTCATTAAAATTTTCCCAGATCTTACTATATTTGACGGGCTTCCCTGGTGGCTGAGAGGTTAAAGCATCTGCCTCCAATGAGGGAGACCCGGGTTCGATCCCTGGGTTGGGAAGATCCCCTGGAGAAGGAAATGGCAATCCACTCCAGTATTCTTGCCTGGAGAATCCCATGGACGGAGAAGCCTAGTAGGTTACAGTCCATGGGGTCACAAAGAGTCAGACACGACTGAGCGACTTCACCTTCACTATATTTGACAAAGTTAATTCAATTTTCTTTTAACTTGAATGGTATGAGTTCTGTAAGATGGAATAAAATATAAAATAAAATTTAGAAAAAATACATAAGCATATTTGATTAGACAGGAAACAAAACTGTCAATACAAAGAGGGTGGCATAGGAGTACTGTTAGTTCAGATTTAACTAACAAAATCTCATATCTTGCCCTACTAGATGCTCAGTACATCTTCTCAATTAATCCCGTTGAAGGATGGGAATTCTGCCCACAATAGACTTGTAACAGAGACTGCCTTCTCTCTTCCATGGCAACTGCCACAGTTTGGGTTTTTCTCAAGCAGGTCCTAACCAAGATTTCCTTGGATCACATTAAACTCCAAAATAAATTCTGGAGAGATTTAAGAATTGACTAAAAGTGAATATATGCCTTAAGAAAATAACTAATATTTATGTTAATTCTTAAAATGATACCAAAAGGAAACCAGAGAGATTTAAACTTCCAAATTTTAAGGTTTCAGTTTATAAAAAATACAAGTCTCTGAAATTCAATTTGTTAGTATCTAAAAAATAGATTACTCTATTTAATTTGATTCAAAAGCCCAAATCTAAGACCTTATAATGAGAAAATAGACTGCCGTGTAACTATGCATGTGAAAATACTTATTTGCAATTTAATAATAGTGGACAAATGGAGAAAGATATGACAATAGAAACTGGTAAAAAAAAAAAGCTGCATCCATTTGCAGCAAATAAAATGATGTGCATATTTGTCTTAATGGAAACAAATAGTTATTTAAAATGAAAATACAGTTATAACAACATCATCCATTTTGTGTATAAGCTTATAGGAAACTTTTATGAAAGATGTATACAACATACCAATGACGGTTTTCCTTGCTGCAGAGACTGATTTGTATTCACACAGTCTTCTTGATCTGCTGTATTTCTTCTTTTCTATGAAGAAATTTATTTCATGACTGTTAGTAGCAGAATAAAAATAATGACAGAAGAAAAATATCCTACAAAAAAGAGCTATTGATTTGAATCCAGCCTATAAACATAGGCTGTTACGGGTGAAACTTAGGGACACCAGGCATCATATAAAGTTTCTGGAACTTAAGATAAACTAAAAAGAGGCTTTATACATGTTTCAGTCCCAAATCATCCCACCCTCTCCTTCTC
The DNA here is from genome assembly GCA_006410675.1 of Oreotragus oreotragus. Lineage (NCBI taxonomy): Eukaryota > Metazoa > Chordata > Mammalia > Artiodactyla > Bovidae > Oreotragus > Oreotragus oreotragus. The sequence continues at coordinate 6,575 of SJYX01006076.1, read as the reverse complement.
CCACAGAGTCCAAAAGACTGTTCTATACATCTGGGTCTCTTTTGCTATCTCACATGGCATTGAAACATGTATCCAGTCCAGGTTCAATGCAGGATACTGGATGCTTGGGGTTTGTGCACTGGGACAACCCAGAAGGATGGTACAGGGAGGGAGGGAGGAAGGGGGTTCAGATTAGGGAACACGTGTATACCTGTGGCAGGTACATGTTGATGTATGGCAAAACCAATACAATATTGTAAAGTAATTAACCTCCAATTAAAATAAATACATTTATATATTTAAAAAAAAAAAGAGGCTTTCTGTAGGCCATCCAAGGTAGCACTACAAAGTTTAAGTGCCAACATCAATGCCAAGGAGTCACCTTTTAGGTTTATATATGGTTTGCCCTGATGTTCCCATTCTTTTTGTTCATCTTGCAGTCTTCAGTGTCACTGGCTGTTTTGTTTTTGGTCATTTGTAGCATTTACCACAAGTTTCAATTTACTAAAAAAGTTGCAGGATGTTAGATGGGAAAAAAAAAATGAATGGATGAATGACGTTAAAATAGAGGGCCTTGGGAAAGGAGGATAAAAAGGCAATAAAGAGAGAAATTGGTGACTGAGACAAATAGACTTATGAGAACAGACCAAGATAAACAGTTTTTTATTGAAAGAATAGAACAATAAACATCAGGAACTTCTTTTCTACAGAATCTAGTGAATTTTACATAAGAGTGTGGCAGCTTAAAGGGACTCATAAAGCGGGAAAGAAAATGAAGTAACAGTATGTGCTTCGAATCACATGGTAAAATAGCAGGATAAGATCATGTGAGAAATCATTAGATGAATAAAAAGCTGTAATGTAAAATTCATTGATATGTTCTTGTTGATAACTATTACCTCTGAAAGCTTAATATGTTTTTTAAAAGGACTAAAGATAAGACCAAATATCTTCCAGAACACAAAGGAAATTTGTTATTAGATTAAGAAAGCAAAGCTATTATTTCAGTATATGATGAAACATGTCTTTGTATTCCCAGTTTGCAATATGATTCTTAAGAGTAGCATCACAAACTTCTGTGGAATATAATTGAAAGGATTGTCCATTTATTAGTTGATCACAATGTTTCTCCTCTTCTTTAATGCTTTAATGTAGTTATTGTGTTGAACTGGCTAAGATGTAACTCCTACTTTAAATTCCTGGGATAACTCCAACTTTGCCTTTATGCTTGATCTATTTTCTTGATAGTTCCTTTTTTTCTTTATTTTTTATTTTTTTATTGCGATTAGGATTATGGCTGATTTTTTCCTTCCAATAGCTGTTATTTAATATTTTTATTTATTTATTTTAATTTAAATTTTATTTTTTTACTGTATAATACTGTATCCCTGGTGGCTCAGAGGTTAAAGCGTCTGCCTGGAATGCAGGAGACCCAGGTTTGATCCCTGAGTTGGGAAGATCCCCTGGAGAAGGAAATGGCAACACTCCAGTACGCTTGCTTGGAGAATCCCATGGGGGAGGAGCCTGGTGGGCTATAGTCCATGGGGTTGCAAAGAGTCGGACACGACTGAGAGACTTCACTCATTGGTTTTGCCATACATTGACATGAATACACCACAGGTGTACATGACTTTCCAACCCTGAACCCCCATCCCACCACCCTTCCCATATCATCTCTCTGGGTCATCCCAGTGCACCAGCCCCAAGCATTCTGTATCCTGTATCAAACCTAGACTAGTGATTCGTTTCTTACATGATAGTGTACGTGTTTCAATGCCATTCTCCCAAATCATTCCACCCTCTCCCTCTCCCACAGAGTCCAAAAGACTGTTCTATACATCTGTGTCTCTTTTGCTGTCTCGCATACAGGGTTATCATTACCATCTTTCTAAATTCTATATATATGTGTCAGTATACTGTATTGATGTTTTTCTTTCTGGCTTACTTCACTTTGTATAATCGGCTCCAGTTTCATTCACCTCATTAGAACTGATTCAAATGTATTCTTTTTAATGGCTGAGTAATACTCCACAGTGTATATGTACTGCAGCTTTCTTATCCATTCATCTACTGATGGACATCTAGGTTGTTTCCATGTCTTGACTATTATAAACAGTGCTGCAATGAACATTGGGGTACACGTGTCTCTTTCAGTTCTGTTTTCCTTGGTGTGTATGCCTGGCAGTGGGATTGCTGGGTCATAAGGCAGTTCTGTTTGTAGTTTTTTAAGGAATCTCCACACTGCTCTCCATAGTGGCTGTACTAGTTTGCATTCCCACCAACAGTGTAAGAGGGTTCCCTTTTCTCCACACCCTCCCCAGCATTTATTGCTTGTGGACTTTTGGATCACAGCCATTCTGACTGGTGTGAAATGATACCTCGTTGTGGTCTTGATCTGCATTTCTCTGATAATGAGTGATGTTGAGCATCTTTTTGGCCATAGCAATCAGAGCAGAAAAAGAAATAAAAGGAATCCAAATTGGAAAAGAAAAAGTAAAACTCTCACTGTTTGCAGATGACATGATCCTCTACATAGAAAACCCTAAAGACTCCACCAGAAAATTACTAAAACTAATCAATGAATACAGTAAAGTTGCAGGATATAAAATCAACACACAAAAATCCCTTGCATTCCTATACACTAATAATGAGAAAGCAGAAAAAGAAATTAAGGAAACAATTCCATTCACCATTGCAACGAAAAGAATAAAATACTTGGGAATATATCTACCTAAAGAAACTAAAGACCTATATATAGAAAACTATAAAATGCTGGTGAAAAAAATCAAAGAGGACACTAATAGATGGAGAAATATACCATGTTCAT
>SJYX01006072.1:90153-125613 GCA_006410675.1 Oreotragus oreotragus | reverse complement strand
GTCCTTACCCACTGCTGGCTCTTGCTCCCAGCTTATGACACTCTCCCAGGCAGGGGCACGGAGGCCCGGAGCTAAGGTGGAGAGGCCGCCAGCTCCCTGCCACTGCAGGCTGCAGTTCTCGGCAGTCATCACTGCCTTCCCCCAGGAGCCAAGCCACCCCCACACCTCCCTCCTGCCCACTCCCCAAGATGCTCCTTGGGCGGGAAGGGCCCTGTCTCTTGGCTCAATACGATCTGTTACACTTGTTTATAAGCTTTCTAGTTTTTGAACCTGAACATTCCCATCAAGCACTGGTCTCTGCTCTTCCTTTCCAAAGCTTTTCAAAGCAAAAAAAAAAGACACACAGAAAGGCTTGTTTTTACGGTTGTGCCGTCAACGTCCCATTTTCCATCTGTCCATCAGCCTCCTCACTCAGGCAGCAAGTTCTTGTCCATGCGTGTCCTGTGCTGAGACCTGCACTGGGAGATGGGCTGACCCACAGCCTGGCCTGGGCCTGCTCTCATCAGCGCTCAGCCACGCTTGAGTGGGTGAGTCTGTGTGTCTGAGGGTGGGGGCTGGATGGTAGCAGGCATGGAAAGTGATGATCACAGCTCAGTGTGATCAGCACAGTCTAATCACCATTCATTCCTGATGCAGCAGACATTTCGATCACCTACGATGCCCAGGCACTGTTTAGACACTGGGAGTACAGCTGTAAACGAAAATATTAAAAGCATTGCTGCCCGCATGGAATCACTGGTCTGCTGGGGAGACAGATGATAAACCAACATGGAGTCTCTCCGGCTGTGGCATGTGCTATGAAGGGAAGGAGAAGAGCAAAAGGGATGGGGAGGGGTAGGAAGCCTAGGGAACCTTGCTGAGGAGATGACGTTTGAACAGAGGCATGAAGGACGTGAGAGTGTGACTTGTGTGACTGTCTGAGACTTCCGAGCGGAGGGAACAGCAAATGCAAAGGCCCTGGGGTGGAAAGACACTTGGGATAATCTGAGTCACAGCAGGCTCTGCCAGACAGAGGCGATGCAGGGAGACTTGGCAGGGCAGAGAAAGCCCCATCCCTGTGTGGGGGAGGGTGCTGGAGTGTTCAGGGAGGGCTCCCTGGAGGAGCCACTCTCCTAAGACTTGAAGCATGAGCCGAGGCAACCACCTGGTACATCCCACCTCTTTACTGTTTGGAGTCCCAGTTAGAGATTAAGTTCCATGAGGGCAGAGATTTCTGTCTGTTGTGTTCGCTGCTTTATCAACAGCACCTAGAGGGAAGTTCTAGACATAGTAGTGACTCAATAAATATTTGTTGAATGAATAAGTGAATGAATGAGTGAACAGCTTTAAAAGGAGACCCTGAGGCGGACTTTATCCTCAGGGAAGAGCTTTTGAGGGGGGAGTGACTTCGAGGGGTTTGATTTTAAAAGATCTTCTGTTCACATTGAAGGAGACTAGAGGTTGAGGCAGAGGAGGCTGAGCTGCCCCTGGAGTGTGAGCTGATGGGTCTGGACCAGAGCAGAGCACTGGGGAGGCCAGAGGGGCTGGGACACGGAGACGCCAGGAGGTTTTTGTGCGTGCTTAGCTGTGGGGAGAAGGAGCTGGGCGCGCTGTTGGGGGCAGATAGAGAAGACAGAGCAGGCCGAAGGGACCTGCAGCTATCCAGGTTACACAGCCTAACAGTCACACGGCAGTGACTAACAGGAGGAGAGTGAACTAGCAAAGGCTGGGGAGGAATGGTGGGTGGCGATGCTGTGGGCTTTTCTGCAGAGGGGTGTTAGATTAGAAGTAATGCTGCTCCAGGAACACGAGCCAGGGCAAGGGGCCTGACTGCTGACGTGCTGAGGGGTGAGTCCCGGGGCCAGGCCACACAGGCGCAGGGTAGGGCGGACCCGGGAGGGCCATCAAGTGAGAGCGGGAGCCCCGCCGTGTGGGAGACATGGCACTGGGTTCACACGCGGGGTAACTGAGCCCAAAGGCTGTGGCCAGAGCAGACCGCTTCTCTTCCCTCCCTGGCACTGCGCCCACTGTCACATATGAGAGACCTGGGGGCCAGGGAGGGCTCCTCACATGGCTCCCAAATCCCAGGCTGGGGCCCCGCTGTCCTCAGTGGGATGGCCCTGCTCTCGCTGCCCCCCAGGGTCTGAGGAAGGAGTGGGCCAAAGCCAGCTCCTTGCCTTCCTCTCTGGTACCCTCAGTCTCCAAGAGTGGCAGCATGTTTTACAGTCTACAGCGCTCCTCCCAGCTCTCAGAGAGACCCTGCTCTGATGGTAAAAGGCATCAAAGGTAGAACTTCTGCCCTTGTTGCCTTGAGAGCAGGGCTGTCTGCAAAAGCTGATCCCCACAGCCTCGACTCTGACCCAGAAGAGAGCGAAGGAGCAGCCGCCGGGCTTCCCTAAGAGAAATAGGGGCTGAGCCCAGGGCTGCGCTGGGAGCAGGGCACACAGGCGCTTCTGGAGAGGCTGACTTTGGGGTGGGTGTGAGCTGGTTCCTGCCTCTGCCTTTCCTGTGCACCTTGGAGACAGGCGCTGGCCCTCTCTGAGCACCGGATCCTCACGTGCACACAAGGATGCTGGGAGCACCGAGGGTGAGGCTGGGCAGCTCTTAGCACGGAGCCTGGTGCGTCGTGGGAGCCCTGTCCGAGGCAGCCGCTCCTGAGAGGCGCTGACTCTCCCTCTTAGTCACCGAAGTTCTTTGTCTCCCCGCTCTGGTGCCCACAGGCGGAGTTCCTTTCTGCAAAAGAACCGATCACAAGTCAGGGCCCCTGCATATCCTGTTGATAATATGACCACTTTGCTAGCTGGCTTCATCATCCCCACACTACAAAACTGAGGCTGGATAAAAGGGGAAGAGGTTTGTAAGGCCTGGGGCTGGAAACTGGATTCGAACCCCTGTCTGCTGCCCTCAAAGCTGGAGCCTCACCAGGACCGTGTCGGGATCCACCACTCCCCTTGGAGGGATCAGCAGGAACTAGTGGGCAGGAACCAGGGCAGGGTCAGCCAGAATGGAAGTGGGCTGAGCCCAGGGAGGACCAGGCCTCTGCCAGCTGCCACCTCAGGTGTCAGAACTCCTGCTGGGAGGTTTCCTCCTAGGCCCCATCCACCCCTCCAGCCTCCCGGGACCCCGGTGCACAGGCTTAAACCTGGGTCCTGCCTGGGAGTCCTGCTGACATCTCAGCAGAGGACAGTGCATTCAGCTTCACAGGCTGAGAAAAAGGAACCGTCAGCATCCCTGATTTGTTTCAAAAACAAGTGGGGGTGAAGAACGCCTGGATTCTAGTCACCCCCTCACCTGGTCGTGGATTTCACAGCCCATGACACCCACTGGGGCCTAGCTGTGATGGCCTCCCAGCTGCTCACCTAGGATAAAGCCACCTTCTCTCCCCAGGGGTAGGGTGGAGTGACGGTGGGGCCCAGCTGCATCCAAAGGGCTCTGGTTGCCATGGAAACAGGTGGCTGGGGAAGGCAGGCCCTGAAGCAGAGGCCTTCAGCCAGGCTCCACCCTCTAGAGTCGGGTCCCCTGAGCCCAGGTGGGGTTCCATCACCATCCCCACTGCACAGGTGGGGTTGCCCCCTCCCCACTTCAGGACCCCAGGGCAGGCCACCCAGGATCCTGGAACGGCGGCATCTGCCCCCGGGTCCTGCCAGCAGAGGTGAGAGGAGCAAAGGCTGAGCCTGAGCCTTTGGGGTCACAGGCTGCCGGGGGGCATGGGAGCAGGGGACACCCAGGACTCTGGGCTTACAAAGGTCCCCAGAGGCCTTGGGCTCAGCCTGCTCCTTTTCTGGATGGGCAAGCTGAGGTCTTGAGGGCGCAGGGCACACAGAGTCCCCCAGCATCAGCACCGACTCCCTGAGGATGCTTCTTCCCGACAGGCACAGCCCTTAACACTGGCCAAGCCTCTGGTGCCGCTGCCACCCTCTGCCTCCCCCAGCAGGTGGATTCTGGATTAGACATGTCATGTGGGCACTGAGCAGCAGCTGATCAGAGACCCAACTGTCCTGCAGGCCCACTGGGCACAGAACTCAAGTCTGGAACCTCCCCTGATGACTGAGGCTGGTCCTGGACCCTCTGGCTGCCGGTCTGCTCCATCCAAGTTGATCATCCAGAACCACAGCTCCCAACCCCTTTCTGGGCCCTGGCTGGGGCCTGCAACCACTGACTACCTTGGTCACCTTGGATGTCCTTCTGCCCACAACACACACTCCATTGTGGTGTTAGAATCCCTTTTTCCCTTGGGGCTGTCTCTCTCAAACCTATTTAGTTCATCAGTTCACGTGATTTTTGTGGGACGGTCTAGGCACAGCCAAACAGGGCCTCCCATTTTCCAGATGCAGTGATTGGATCAGCGATGCAACACGTGACCCCAGCTGGTTCAGTCGGTTACTTCTGAGATTACTGCTACAATGGTAAGGAGAGAGGCCCTCTAGGTCTTTGCAGGGAGATAGATCGGCTAGGGACGGAGCCTAGAGGATCACAGTGGAGAGATGCTGGGCATCTGATCCCCTGTGGCATCAGGTGAGCACTGGATCCAGCTGCAACTTCTAGAATCTTCCATTATAAGCCAGTAAGACAAGAATGGCTTTCTCTCTCTCTCCCTCTTTGATACACACACACACATACACACACACAAGGACACACATGCACATCCTTTAAAGAGGCACTTAGCACATAATAGGGTGCTCAGCAAACACTTCCTAAGAACGTGAGTGGCACATCCCCCTGGGACCAGCAGGGCACGTAAGTGAGTTCCTAACGGCATCTGCTGAGTCACTGTGCGGGGGGACACTGGTGACCCCTCACACGTGTCTCACACATTATGCAGCACAAACTCTGGCTTTAGAGCAGTGATCCAATGGGCTGCACATTAGAATCACATGGGAAATTTTAGAGGGCACCAACGGGGGCCCAGCTCATGCCCCTGACCTGGAGGCAGGGCCCGTATGTGGGGCGCAGTGGGCACGCAGGGTAGCAGAGGCTGTGAATCCAGTGTCCCCCCTTCAACTCTACTGCCTTGGCCTCCAGATAGGACAGACCTGGAGCCCTCCAGTGGGGCCATCTGTGGTGTCATGGACAGCTGTGGGGTCATATGTCTGCCCTGCGTACCCCCATGGAGGTCTGTTTATGGGGCACTGAGGGCCACCTAGGATCTCTAAACCTCCCATGACCCCATAGATGGCCTCCTGCTGCACCCCACCATCTCAGCCAGCACCCACAGGCTTCTCAAGATGCTCTCCTCCTGCTCCCGTCCCCAGAGCTGCTCACCCTAGCCTCCAAGTCTGCCACAGCACAGGCAGGTCTAACTTCTCAGTGGTGCATCTCCCATCACAGCAAAATACACACAGGAGCTTCGGAGACGTGTGCTTACTGAAGCCCTCTTAGAACACCTTTGCAGTCTATAAACACACCACGCCTGACCTTTTCTCATGTCCCAGCGTGAGCGAATCCCAGATGCCCCCCTCAACTTGAAATCATCAGGGGGCCTGGATGAGATTTGGGTGCCCTTAGAACACGTGTTCCCACCATGAATACACCCTTAAGTCACGTGAGGGGATCCTAAAACTGATTGATGTCTGCCCTGCCCCCACCAGGCTGTGATTAGTCTTGAGTGGCACCAGGGTCCTCTTCAGATGACTCAAATGCTGAGGCACAGCTAGGAACTATGAGTTTCCGGGGTACCATAGCCCATCTCTGGAAAGCCTGGATCAGACTTCATAATTCAAACTCCATCCCTCTTCCCTCCAGGGTCCTCAGGGGAGCAGCAGAACCCAAAGGAGCAGCTACAGATGAAAATCAAAGAGCAGTCCTGCAGCGGCTTTATGCTGTGTCAACTGATTCATTAGGGATCAGGCTTCCCCAGTTCTCTTCCCCACATGATTCCAAGTTAGCACCGGCCACAGGAGGCTCTAGTGTTTTGGAGGCAGGAGAGATGCAGCAGTTGTGTCTTACTGTTTGCTGGCTCACTGCATGGATGAGGACATGCGTGGATGAGGACACCTCCTGCATGTGCAGTTCCGCCAGCTCCCCCTGTCCCCCCACATCCCTTCCTGCATCTTCCTGAGTCCTGGACCAAGGGCTCCCGTAGCCTTGAGGTGGGAGATGCCAGCTTTTTCTGCACATTTTACTGCAGCAGCGAGGTTGGAGCAGAGGGACCTCCAATGCATCCGGTGTGTGGGTTCTAGTCCATCCTTGGGATGTCTGTTTGTCCTCACTCCCATCCATGGTCAGCTTCCCTCTCTGACTTCCCTTCCAACTGACCTACAGCAGCTTCAGGCTCAGCACAAGGTAGAGAGGCAGCAAACAGCCTTCAAAGGTGATTGCATGAGGTCCAGCCCTCTTAAAGCAAAAATGAACCCCAATTAAATAAAACACATCTTTTCCCCTAACAGAGCATTTCTGCTTCTGCTTGAACCTCATTGGATAAACATCTTACTCATAACTGCATAAATACTTGACGTACCTGTCTCCACTATGGGAGCCCCTGGGGGAGAGGGGAGACTGAGACCCTTCCATGGCCTCAGTTCAATTCAGTCTCTCAGTCGTGTCCAATTCTTTGTGACCCCATGGACTGCAGCACACCAGGCCTCCCTGTCCATCACCCACTCCCAGAGGTTACTCAAACTCATGTCCATTGAGTTGGTGATGCCATCCCACCATCTTATCCTCTCCCCTTCTCCTCCCGCCTTCAATCTTGCCCAGCATCAGGGTCTTTTCAAATGAGTCAGTTCTTCACATCAGGTGGCCAAAGTATTGAAGTTTTTCAGCTTCAACATCAGTCCTTCCAATGAATATTCAGGACTGATTTCCTTAAGGATGGACTGGTTGGATCTCCTTGCAGTCTCAGGGACTCTCCAAAGTCTTCTCCAACACCACTGAAAGGCTAAGGATGTCAGCACAGTCGTGTCCGACCCTTTGTGGCCCCGTGGACTGTAACCTACCAGGCTCCTGCGTCCATGGGATTTTCCAGGCAAGAGTACTGGAGTAGGTTGCCATTTCCTTCTCCAGGGGATCTTCCCAACCCAGGGATCAAAGCCGGGTTTTCCTACATTGTAGGCAGACACTTTCCCATTTGAGCCACCGGGGAAGACACCATGGCCTACTTGCTCTCAGATTCAGCTCTTCTCTCTTTCCCTGCTCTGCATCGCAGGGAGCAACCCTTCCCAGGTGCCGTGGCCCTCTGGTCTCCTGAAGGATGAAGCTGAAGGAGATATGGGTGGAAGAGTGGAGGTGGGGAGGCCAGGGCATTCTGCTCCCTCTCTCTCTGCTTCAGGAGCCATTCTCAGCAGCACCTGCCTTTCCCCTGGGATCCAGCTCCCACTGGACAGCTCCTCCCCCTGTGGTTCCAGAATTCCCTGAAGAGCCCCACCACGGCTCTGGCCCCACCACGGACCTGGCAACCTCAGATTCTGGGCTCTGGTACCTCTCAGTCCCAGGGCACCGCCTGCTCCCAGGCATGCAGTGTCCATCAGTTCCGTTTCAGCATCTCCTGCCTGGTACCTCGGCCCTTCCAGCACCTGTGCCGTCAGTTCCCTGCTTTGAGTTCTTTATCTGCATCCCTATAGTGGGCCCTCTTTTGCTGAATGCACCATGATAGGCACAGGTTGTTTCTGCTGTTCAGTTGCTAAGTCGTGCATGACTCTGTGACCCCATGGACTGCAGCATGCGACGCTTCCCTGTCCTTCACTGTCTCCCAGAGTTTGCTCAGGTCTGTTGAGTTGCTGATGCCATCCAACCATCTCGTCCTCTGCCGCCCTCTTCTCCTCCTGCCTTCAGTCTTTCCCCAGGGCCTTTTCCAGCGAGTTATCTCTTCACGTCAGGTGGCCAAGTTAGTGGAGCTTCAGCTTCAGCATCAGTCCTGCTGGTGAATATTCAAGGTTGATTTCCTTTAAGATTGACTGGTTGTATCTCCTTGCTGTCCAAGGGACTCTGAAGAGTCTTCTCCAGCACCACAGTTTGAAAGCATCAGTTCTCTGGTGCTCAGGCTTCTCTGTGGTCCGACTCTCACACCCATACATGACCACTGGGAAAACCATAGCTTTGACTAGACAGACCTTTGTTGACAAAGTGATGTCTCCACTTTCTAATATGCTGTCTAGGTTCGTCATGGTTCTTCTGCCAAGAAGCAAGCGTCTTTTCATTTCATGGCTGCAGTCACCATCTGCAGTGATTTTGGAGCCCAAGAAAATGAAATCTGACACTGTTTCCACATTTTCCCCGTCTATTTGCCATGAAGTGGTAGGACTGGATGCCATGATCTTCATTTTCTGAATGTTGAGTTTTAAGCCAGCTTTTTCACTCTCCTCTTTCACTTTCATCAAGAGGCTCTTTAGTTCCTCTTCACTTTCTGCCGTTCAGGCCTGGAGCTCAAAGGGAAGCTTGTATGAGCCCTGCCCTGGCCTCACCGCGGCTGGGTTTACAGAGCTGACTGCAGGCAGGGGCAGACAAGGGGTGGAAGGAGAGAGATTCCAAGGTCATCACCTTTCATGCGCTGACCCTGCCCACTAGTGAGTGTGGCCCAATCAGTGTCCTGCCTGTGACCAATCAGAGTCACACTTTCTTCCTAGGGGAGCACCAATGGGTATCAGAAGGACACCAGAGGTGAGTCTGGCAGAGGACAAAGGTCAGAGGTTTTCTCCCAACAATGATCATGAATCAGACGGTGATAACTGCTGTATTAGTAATTTAAACAAAGTGCACAGGGAGCACCAGGCAGGTCATTGTCTATTGATTCCAATTGGAAGGTGAGCTAAGCCTTAGGCAAGCTCTGCTTGCAACCTGGAAGATGAGACTTCTCTGGGAAGGCGTGGGGTTCAGTGGGGGGTGAGAGGAAGATCAGAGATGCAGGGGGTTCGGGAGCTTGGCCAGGCCTTGCAGGTCTAAGGCTGGATTTAATCAAAGCCGACCCCAGGATAGAAGGGCTGGTGGAAATAGAGGCAGGCGATTTACAGCTAAGTGAGGAACAGAGACAACACCCCTCGCCCATCACACAGTGTGGGCTGGGACTGGCACCACTGATGGCACCTGGGTTCAGAGCGTGATTCTTTTAAGTGCACAGCCTCAGATTACTAATAAGCTTCGGCAAGTAGAATAATGCAATCGTAATTCTCAAAGCCAGAGAATCTTAAGGAATCTTATCATCTTAGGATAATTGAATTACTGGATCTTACCATCTTGGGTTTGTATAATTACAGCAGCTGTGAATCTTAGCTCTCCCAGGATGTCATAACCCAGCCTCTTCCCAGCCCGCGCCACTGCTGGTAATGATAACACGCATTCTGCGCTCAGTGCTTTGCTTACGTTATTTCATTTAGTCTCCACAACAACTCGGGGAAGTGGAAATCTATTTGCCTAAATTTTCAGATGAAGAAAACAAGGCTCCATGAGCATAAGTCATTGCTGAGGGTTGGACACCTTGTAACCAACACAGTCAAGACTCTGGCCAGATCTCTGGGCTCAAAGCCCATGCCCCCAGACTCTCTACTGGTTTGCCTCCCTCAAGGCCTCTCTGCTGAGTGCCCACCCTTCCTCTGTGCATACCTCTAGTGATGGGGGAACTCATTACCCCTCCCCAGGGCTGCCCATCTGTCCTGATGGTGGACAGCTCTCTCCTGTTGTTCCTAAATCTGCCCTGGGGTCTCCTGTAAGGAGGGGGAGCAGCTGCTGGAGGCGGGACAGCGCTCATACAGGAGCGGGGGGGTGTCGGGTAAGAGGAGCCTCNATGGTGGACAGCTCTCTCCTGTTGTTCCTAAATCTGCCCTGGGGTCTCCTGTAAGGAGGGGGAGCAGCTGCTGGAGGCGGGACAGCGCTCATACAGGAGCGGGGGGGTGTCGGGTAAGAGGAGCCTCAGCTGCAGCCCCTCCCTGTGATAGAGAGGAGGGGGGTTCATCCTGAGAGAATCAGCCTAGCCGTTGGAAGCAGGAGCTCTCAAAGATGAGCCCGGAGCACGGGGTGCTGCGGTGGGGGAGGGACTGTGATACACAACACAGCTCCCCAGCAGTCAGAGCACGGGGCCTAAAAAGACTGGAATCCTAAGTGCTGCGCCTTTAATTTCTTGGCTCTTCTCCTTGAAAACCTAGTCTGCAAAACCTGCCTTTGAGCCATTCATCCTCCCAGATGGCTTTTTTTTTAAATCTTTTTATTTTTTTTCAGATTTTATTTTATTTTACTTTACAATACTGTATTGGTTTTGCCATACATCAACATGAATCCGCCACAGGTGTACACGTGTTCCCAATCCTGAACCCCCCTCCCACCTCCTTCCCCATACCATCTCTCTGGGTCATCCCAGTGCACCAGATGGCTCTTTAACTGGAGTTGTTTGCTAACTGGGAGAAGAAAATGGAGGGGTGGGAGAGTGGGTGGCGCCACTGCAGCCCCCAAGCCTCGGGGGAGGAGAGGCAAGGGGAACAGAGCACTGTGTGCTGGGGAGTGGGCTTTGCAGAACAGAGAGCCCCACCCCCAGGTTCAGCCAGGCCCACAATGGGCCAGAGTCCCAATTACAACTGCCGACGCTTTTTGAGTCTCATTGTCCTCATCTGGGTACTTTAGATGTGCATGCTAAGTCAGTTCAGTCGTGTCTGACTCTTTGCAATCCCGTACCCCCTGCCCTTGGATTTAGCCCTCCAGGTTCCTCTGTTCATGGGATTCTCCAGGCAAGAATATCGGATTGGGTTGCCATTTCCTCCTCCAGGGGATCTTCCCCGCCTAGGGATCGAACCGCCTCTCTTATGTTTCCTCCCTTGGCAGGCAGGTGCTTTGTCACTAGAGCCACCTGGGAAGCTCCATCCCTCCAATAAATCCATGCAACAAACTTAAGGCCGACCAGTCTTATTGATGGAAAAACAGAGGCCCTGAAAGGGCGGGAATTTGGACAAGGTCACAGAACAAGCCACTGGGTGAAAACCAGCCCTTGCTACCCGCGGGTCTGAGATGGATTCCGTCTCCATCTCTGCACTGTGTGGCCACTTGGCTTCCCCTCCCCTTCTCTTTCTCCTTCACAGAGACCACCCAGCCCCTCCTGTCCAGCTGGGCTTCAAGACTCAGGAGTCATTTTCTCCCCCAAGTGGGGCATCAGACGGCAGCAGATGGGCCCTTGGTCACTGATGCTCCTGCAGCTGGAGATCTTAGAGGCCCCTCTTCCTGGTCACAGCAGTCCACCCAGTCGGCCTTGCACTTCTACGGCCTTCCACAGAGGTCTGGAAAACAGCACCTCTGTGGTCCCCTGGGGCCTTCCTTCCTGCAGAGACTCAGGTATGCAACGCAAAGCACAGCTTCAGTTCCTTTATTTGATCTAGGGTGTAACTGATGTTCACTGCCCTCCTCCGCTAAACTTTCTGAAGTCCCTTCACTCTCAGCTGTCATCCTGTGCCTAGTATGGTAGTAAACGTTATTCCTGGGGCAGAGCAGGGGGGTCACTGAACCCTTGCTAATTACCCTCAAGGCGGGAGGACAACACGTGTCCGTCCGCAGTGGCAGTGGGGTTACCAAGGGCCAGCTGGGCTCCCCGTGCCCACACCTGCCTCACCTCTCCTGCTCTGATGGTGACCTCTCTTTTTGTCTGCAGGCTCCAGCTTGCTCTGGAACCTGCACTTCAGTGGAACCCTTGCGGTGTGTCCTCTTTGAGGACCAGGGCCTGAAATCTGCAGAGTCTAGAGAAGCAGCTCTGTAAGCAAATACTGGTGTCTGTCCTACGGATGTGAGCTATTCGCCATCCTCTTTTTTAACAGGAATGGAAAGCAACACATCCCCTAAATCCAGGCCACTACTCCAGATCTCACTGGCTTCACACAAGGGCCCCATAGGTCCCTTCCCTGCCAGCTTAGATGGTAAAGAAACTACCTGCAATGCAGGAGACCTGGGTTTGATCTCTGGGTTGGGAAGATCCCCTGGAGAAGGGTATGGCAGCCCACTCCAGTATTCTTGCCTGGAAAATTCCATGGACAGAGGAGCCTGGCAGGCTACAGTACATGGGGTCGCAAAGACTCGGACACGACTGAGCTACTAAGCCACTGTAGGTCCAGCTGGCTCTCACAGGCAGCCGTCCTCCACACAGAGGTCTGGTGATGCAGGCTGCCACCGTGGCTCCATGGTTGAAACACAGACTTGATCTGATGGGTGGGGCAGGGAGGGACAGTCCTGAAGCATCTCCACTGGAAATGAAGTGCTCCGACCCAGGGGTGCCGAACGTCACCTACTTCCGACCCACCCAAGAGATCTGGTCACACAAGCCTGAATGACTTCAAAGGGCAGAGGGGTGGGCCCTTTCTTCCCAGGAGGAGAAAAAAGCATGTCTGGGTGAGTGAGGTCCCTTCCCCCTGCCTGTAGGCTTTAGGGCTGTTACTAGGAGATGGAGGCAGCAGCTCTCATTCCTGGTGCTTCTCTCTGATCTGTGGCATGTCAGCTCACCCCTACAGTAACCCGTCAGGTGGGCGTGGCTGTTCCAGCTTCACAGGTGGGAAACTGAGGCATTGTGAGATTCAGTAACTTTGAAACTCAGTGATCTGGCGCCAGAGCTGTATTCTTCATCACTTTTCTGTATTATCCTTGCTGGAATGCTAGCATATCACCAGCAACCCCATTTTACAGGAGGGAAGGTTGAGGCAGTTTCTTGGTGATAAAAGCCATGAGGAGAAAGAAATGTATGCCATGGGGAGCCTGGAGTAAAGGAGAAGGAGAAAGTGTGTGTGTGTGAGTGTATGTGTATTTAAACAATATGCAGGTAGTCTCGGTAAAAAAGCATGTCTGGGTGAGTGAGGTCCCTTCCCCCTGCCTGTAGGCTTTAGGGC
Organism: Oreotragus oreotragus; assembly: GCA_006410675.1. Taxonomy (NCBI): domain Eukaryota; kingdom Metazoa; phylum Chordata; class Mammalia; order Artiodactyla; family Bovidae; genus Oreotragus; species Oreotragus oreotragus. The sequence goes on along the minus strand of SJYX01006072.1, from coordinate 112,852 downwards.
TGTTACTAGGAGATGGAGGCAGCAGCTCTCATTCCTGGTGCTTCTCTCTGATCTGTGGCATGTCAGCTCACCCCTACAGTAACCCGTCAGGTGGGCGTGGCTGTTCCAGCTTCACAGGTGGGAAACTGAGGCATTGTGAGATTCAGTAACTTTGAAACTCAGTGATCTGGCGCCAGAGCTGTATTCTTCATCACTTTTCTGTATTATCCTTGCTGGAATGCTAGCATATCACCAGCAACCCCATTTTACAGGAGGGAAGGTTGAGGCAGTTTCTTGGTGATAAAAGCCATGAGGAGAAAGAAATGTATGCCATGGGGAGCCTGGAGTAAAGGAGAAGGAGAAAGTGTGTGTGTGTGAGTGTATGTGTATTTAAACAATATGCAGGTAGTCTCGGGGAAGGCAATGGCACCCCACCCCAGTACTCTTGCCTGGAAAATCCAATGGACGGAGTAGCCTGGTGGGCTGCAGTCCATGATGTCGCTAACAGTCGGACAGACTGAGCGACTGAGCGACTTCACTTCTCTCTTTCATGCATTGGAGAAGGAAATGGCAACCCACTCTAGTATTCTTGCCTGGAGAATCCCAGGGATGGGGGAGCCTGGTGGGCTGCCATCTATGGGGTCACACAGAGTCGGACATGACTGAAGTGACTTAGCAGCAGCAGCAGCAGCAGGTAGTCTAGGGTTCAACGCATGTTTGCTAGACATCTACCTGGTGTCAGGTCCCATTCAGGCACTGGACGGGCTGGAGGGAGGGATACAGCTATGGGACTATTGCCACAGGTGGGTAAGTGGAGACCTAGAAAAGGAGGGGGGCCGGTCCATGTACCCAGGCAGTGAGGCAGGAGGACCAGCTCCCTTCCTGCCCAAGCTGCCCCTCCAGGCTGTTTCTGTCTTTGTAAGGCTTCAGGGACACGTGGGAATGTGATGTGATGATCATGTAGCTGGGAAGCAGGCAGCACAGGCCAGGACTGTGGGTGCCAGGAGGGGCACTCTCGTAGGCTGCCCAGGGGCATCCATCAGAAAAGCTTTTCAGGAAGGTGATTGGGTAATCAAGACCCTGAGCCAGAGAAATATGGCTGCTCTGGATGCCGTGATTCCACAGTAGGAATCTGTCTTGAGGATGTGGTCAGGAACTCAGCGCACGGGGCCCAGAATGTTCATCACAGCCTGATGTGCATAAGAGAAAAGCCTGAAATCCTCCAAGTGCCTGGCAGGCGAGGATGGTGGGATAAATTATGGTGCATCTAAATGAGGTACAATTGCGAAGCTATTAACATCATGCTTTTGAGGAATTTTCAGTGATGTGAGAAAATGCTGATGATGTATGGTGAGTTTAAAAAAAAAAAAAAACCTGAATAGCTGAATAAATTGTATGATCCCAATTACATAAAATTCAATATGTACAGAACGGAAGATAAGAAGGATGGGGAGAAGGAGGGTGGGAAGGGGGAGCAGAGAGAAGAGGAGGAGGGGGAGAAAGAGGAGCAAAGGGGAAGAGGAAGGAGAAGATGATGGAGGTGGGGGGGCTGCCTCCTGTGGCCCAGCATTAGCTGGGTACCACGTATACACTTTGCTTCCCAGCATCGCTGCTGGGTGGTGCTATTTCATTTTACAGAGAGGAGAGGGAGGGCAGAGAGGCTAAGTCATAAGGCCAATGTCACGAACCTAAGGCTTGAAGTCTGGCTGACCTGGCCTTCCCCAGTGGCTCAGTGGTGAAGAACCTGTCTGTAACACAGGAGACACGGGAGACGAGGTTCGATCCCTGGGTCGGGAAGATCCCCTGGAGGAGAAAATGGCAACCCACTTGCCTGGAGAATCCCACGGGCAGAGAGGCCTGGCGGGCTCCAGTCTAGGGGGTTGCAAAGAGGCAAAACAGGACTGAAGTGACTGAGCATGCCCGCACTGGCTGACTCGAGCCCTGAATATTTGCTAAGCTGGGGGAGCTGAGGTAGGGCTGAGGCTGGGGTATTTAGTCTCAGGGTTCAGGGTTACTAGATGGTTGTGAGAGGAGAACCAAGCTTAATAGGGTGTGGTGGTTGCAGATCCTGTGTCCGCTCTGAGGCTGGTACCATCATCAACTGCATTTTACAGATAAGAAGGTTGAGGCAGCATCTCAGTGTTTGAGGCAGATTGTGAAGGTAGTGTTTGGAGCCAGGTCTGTAACTCTGTACCCTGTGCTCCTGTCTCTAGTTCGAGCTGCCAGGATCACACACATCTCCTTCTGGGGCAGGGAGAGGACTCCTCACCCCCGCTGGTGGCCTCATGAAGCGCTCCCCTCCTACAGGAAGCCCCAATGACTCCACTTGCCTGGATCTGCCTCATTAAGAGTCCTTAGCATTCGGAGAAGGCAATGGCACCCCACTCCAGTACTCTGGCCTGGAAAATCGCAAGGACGGAAGAGCCTGGTAGGCTGCAGTCCTTGGGGTCACGAAGAGTCAGACATGACTGAGCAACTTCACTTTCACTTTTCACTTTCATGCATTGGAGAAGGCAATGGCAACCTACTCCAGTGTTCTTGCCTGGAGAATCCCAGGGACGGGGGAGCCTGGTGGGCTGCAGTCTATGGGGTCACACAGAGTCAGACACGACTGAAGCGACTTAGCAGCAGCAGCAGCAGCGTTCATTCATGTGTCTCCCTAAAGTGGAGCTGCTTTGTCAGGGACGGACGGCTGAGAGACTGCCTGGAAACCCAGCCTGTAGCTCATCACAGTGCTTCAGCACTGGACATCTCACCCAATATCCAATATCCAAGAATGGCAAACAGAAAGCACCTTCATCAAGGACTCCTCAAAGGCAGGGTCTTCCCCAGTTCACTCCACTTCCCCTCTCCCTGCCCACCCCGAGGCTTCTGGGGAAACTACCCCTCTGTCTGCGCACTAGCTCACAAGTGAGGACCCGTGATGAGTCTCCCATGTCCCCAAGTGCTTCCTGGGCTTTATCCTCTCTGCCTCCTCTCATCCACTGCTTGTGCTGATGGATCAGGGTGTTTTGATCTGAAATCTGTTTTGGCAGTTTGAGCAGGTGAGTGAGGCTCCTGGGAAGCAGGAGAGCTCACCCCTGAGCTCTCCGCTCTCTGTCTCCTCCTCTCTGCTCCTGAGTGACTCAGGCAGGAGGCTTTGTTGGCGGCCACTGAACTCCCAGCCGATTCTGGTGCAGTTCATACTGTGTGCATTTCACGAGGGGATGTCGAGGATGCTGGAAGAATTTAGCTAACTCTGTGCATGTATTGTGTGTAATCCTTTACAACACGGGTCCCCAAGCTCCGGGATTTAATGCCTAATGATCTGAGGTGGAGCTGATGTAATAATCATAGAAATAAAGTGCACGATAAATGTAATGCCCTTGAATCATCCTGAAACCATCCCCATCCCTGATCTGTGGGGAAAATCGTCTTCCACAAAATCAGTTCCTGGTGTCAAAAAAAGGTTGGGGAACTGCTGCTTTACAAAGCACTCCCCCCCACCCCATCCCTTCTCTGCCCACAGAAGCTGAAGGAATTATCAGTCCTGCTTTACAGATGACAGCTGGGACAGAGAGGCAAGCTGTCTGCTCTCAGAATTTCCAACTAGCTGGTCCTGGCAGATAGGCTTGAGCTCAGGATTGACTGATAGGAAATCACCGTCTCCTCAGAGTAGAGTCCCAAATCTTGGGAGCTGGAGGAGGTCACAGGTGGGGATGCCAGAGTTCCCAGTACAATCATGATCCCCCTAGATCAATGCTTGAGTCTCCTCCATCCCAGTCTCCTTCAGGGGGCTCCCAGCTTCCTTCCAAACACCCCAAATCACAGAGCAAAGGCCCCCTCCTCCCAAGGCTGCCAACCAAGAGCAGCTTTTCTACTGAAGTTCTTTTTCCAATGAGCTGAAATTCACCTCTTCATTCATTGGTCAAGCATATTGATGCAGACTCTCTGCCAGGGTCCAGGCCCTGGGAGACTGCAGCAAGCAGGCAGACATGCCTCCATGGACCTGATTTGCTCCAAGATATAGACACAGATGAAAGAACCAGGGGTCCTGAGGGAGAAGGCGTTGATATTGGGCCACTTCTTGCCACCACTGGGGACCGTCCACTCCTTTGGCTGATCCACGGCTGTTCAGGAGGAGGCACCCCCTGCGTTCCCCTGGGCTGCTCTGAGGTGTCTGCTCAACCTCAGGCTCCCTGAGTGTCGGAGCATCTCTGCCCTCGGATGGCGAGGTCTCCCAGCTCCCTCCACGCCCATGTGTTTGGCTTCCTGTTGCGACCACCATAAAAGGCAGAGTCTGCAAAGCCAATCTGATCTCTGCCTTCCCTCCCCTTCTCCAAAAAATAATTGATTTTGCAATTAAAAAAATGCAGAGAATGGGCAGTGCAATCAATTTTACGAAAACTTGCTCAGTAATGAAGTGTTTACTTCCAAATGGTGCACTTTCTCTGCATATCAATCTGGGCCTCTCATACGGCGTGAACACAAAACCCTCCTGCCTTACTTCTCAGGCTGTCATGCATTTCCCACACTGGGTCCTGGAAGAACTTTGAGGCATCATTTAATTCTGGCTCCCTGGCTCTCTTTTAAGGGCAAATATAGTTTTCTCTGTCTTACAGAAGAAGAGACTGAGGGTCAGGGAGGTCCAGGTGCACGGTGAGGTGGGGCAGTGGAGTCCAGTCACAGGCTTCTCCAGCTTCTGGCTTCACTGCGTAGCCTGTCCCCCTGCACAGTAGAAACCAGAGAGAGCAGGAGCCCTTTCTCCAAACGAAACAGCCTGACATATTTAGTGCCCACCCATGCCAGTTCCTCCCTGGGTCCTCAACGTACATCGCCACATGCATCCCTCACGACAGCCTTCCAAGGGGGTGTCATGTTCCAGTTTTACAGATGAGGAAACTGAGGGTCAGAGGAGTTCAGTAGCCTGCCTGAGCCTGCACAGCACAGGCCTCCTGGCCAACCTCTGGGGCAGGGAAGTTACAAATGGAGGTGGGAGGTTGGTTCTGTGTGTTATTGTGGGAAGAGCACAGGCTTTGGCAGGCATCCATCCATTCATCCATCCATTAAACCCATTCATTAATTTTCTCATGCAGTAGACAGGTACTGATTGAGCGTCTATGTGACAAGGCGCATTTTCAGGTGGCACAGTGGCAAAGAATCAGCCTGCTGATGCAGGAGACGCAAGAGACATGGGTTTGATCCCTGGGTTGGGAAGATTCCCCCGGAAATGGCAGCACACTCTTGCCAGGACAATTTCCTAGACAGAGGAGCCTGGCAGGCTACAGTCCATGGAATTGCAAAGAATCAGACATGACTGAGTACACACACACACACACACACGTGTGTGTGTGATGTAAGAAGATCTGTGCTATGATTCAGCGTTGAGCAAAACAGACCAGATCTACCCCCATGGGGCTCAGTTCAGTTCAGTTCAGTCGCTCAGTCATGTCCAACTCTTTGTGACCCCATGAATCGCAGCACGCCAGGCCTCCCTGTCCATCACCATCTCCTGGAGTTCACTCAGACTCACGTCCATCTAGTCCGTGATGCCATCCAGCCATCTCATCCTTGGTCGTCCCCTTCTCCTCCTGCCCCCAATCCCTCCCAGCATCAGAGTCTTTTCNGGAGGTGGGAGGGGGGTTCATGTTTGGGAGTTCGTGTACACCCATGGCAGATTCATGTCAATGTATGCCAAAACCAATAGAGTACTGTAAAGTAAAATAAAGTAAAATGGAAGCTCTAAAAAAAAAAAAAAAAAGAAAGAAACAAAGAAAGAAAAGAAAAGACCCTATTACTGAGAAAGATTGAAGGCAGGAGGAGAAGAGGATGACAGAGGATGAGATGGTTGGATGGCATCACTGACTCGATGACATGAGTTTGAGCAAGATCCAGGAGTTGGTGATGGACAGAGAAGTCAGGAGTGCTGCAGTCCTTGGGGTTGCAAAGAGTCAAACATGACTGAGCCACTGAACTGAACTGAACATACCCCTTAGCAAATGCTATTGTTAACTGTCAGTTTTCTCCAGCAAGGTGGGGCTCCCCAAAGCCCCGTATCCATAGTTAGTCTGCACTCATGCACAGAAGTCACTGCCTAGCATTCACAAGGCATTCAGTGGGTTCTGATTGTAGGGGCACCTCCATTTTACTAGACATAGAAGAGCAAAGGACACATTTATTCTCCTGTCTCAAACAACTTGAAAATAGAAGAGATAAATGAAAGAGCAGCTTTTCACATCCAATGTCAGGCAGCAGAGAATGGATTCCTGAGGCGGGGAGCAAGCAAGGTGAGTTCTACAATTGCCACAACTCTAGAAATAGTTTCCAGCACATACATGGAAGGACTATCTAGGCAGAGACAAACGGTCTCCCAAGAGGAAAGTTTGAGACTCTAGATAGTTAGAGTTCATCAGAGAGAGCTACACACAGATAACTGTGCAAGTCTACATGTGACACCCTTCCAGCTTACAGTAGAGAGTTCATAGTACTGGTCAGGATTAAAGGGAACAATCCTTGAGTCTCAAATTGCACCAAGTCTAATGGTGTCCCCACCCACCAGCATGGAAATTACTCATAATTCCCATGACATCAGTATAGCCCTGAAGACAATATTGCCTTACTAGTGGGGAATAGTAACCTGGTCTAAAAACCTGAATAGCAAGCCTTCAAAAAATACAATTGTTTCCAAGATATTAACAGTGTTTGCAAACAGTGCCAGAAATAATCTATAAAAATTTAAAAATATCCAGCATCCAAAGGGAAAATTTACCACATTCAATATCCAATTTTAAATTTCCATATGAATTGTGAATATACTTGTCCTAGGTCAATCACAATATTGTAAAGTAATTATCTTCTAATTAAGATAAATATATAAATTTAAAAAGAAAAACATTAATGATGCTTAAAGAAACAAGAAAATATTCATAATGAGGGAAAAATCAATTAGTAAAAACACAGTTAAAATATAAATTACATAATTAGCAGGGAAGGACATTAAAATGTTNATGAATAATTTATAAAAATTAAGACTATTCAGCATCCAAAGGGTAAAAATTGCCATATCCAATATCCAACTTAAAATTTTCATATCAATTGTGAAAATATTTGTCCTACATCAACCAGAATATTGTAAATTAATTATCCTCTAATTAAGATAAATAAATGAATTTAAGAAGAAAAAAATTTTCCAATGTGTAAAGAAACAAGAAAATATCCAAAATGAGTCAAAAATCCATTAGTAAAAACACTGTTAAAATATACATTACATAATTAGCATGGAAGGACATTAAAATGCTTCCTGGAATAATAATATTTAGAGTCATGAAGCTGAAGAGTATTGTGTATGTTTTAAATAGAGAAATGGAAAATAAGAATGAAAAGATTCTGGGAAACAATTAATTATGCATCACAGAGATTTGAAACAACTTTAAGAATACTGAAATATATGTAAATGGAATCCCACAGGAAGTGAAAGAAGGAGAATAGAGAACAGAACTTCATAATTACTGGCTGAAAATTTTCTAGATATGATGAAAGCTTTAAACCCATTAACACAGAAGTTAAATTAATTCAAGGACAAGAAACAGGACAACTATTCAAAGGTGCATGATAATTCATTGTTTCAAACAGTCAACCAAAGAAATGTAACCAGAAGGAAAAACAGACACAATAGAACAAAAAATGGGAAATACAGCAGATTAGGCATGTGAAACAATATTAGCCAGAGGACACTGGCACCACATCTTAAAATGCTGAGAGAAATATAATTGACTCAGAATTCTATACTCAAGAAAAGTACATATCAAAAACAAGAAAAAAATACTTTATCAGACGTAAAACAACTATGAGACTGCATCACAACCAACAACCAATGTAACAATAAATGTGTTTTACTAGGCCTCAAACGTGAGATCTCCATAATTCTAGCCATCTCAGTCCTTCAAAAGACCTTGATAAGGACAAATATTAAAGTAGAAATAGTCATTGTGTTTCTACCATCAAGAAAAGTACATATCAAAAACAAGAAAAAAATACTTTATCAGACGTAAAACAACTATGAGACTGCATCACAACCAACAACCAATGTAACAATAAATGTGTTTTACTAGGCCTCAAACGTGAGATCTCCATAATTCTAGCCATCTCAGTCCTTCAAAAGACCTTGATAAGGACAAATATTAAAGTAGAAATAGTCATTGTGTTTCTACCCACTTCGAGAAAGTATTGCTAACTCCTCATTTCTGGAGATTGCAATGTTGGTGGACTAGATAAAGAAGTGTTGTGAACAGAAATAAGGAAGGTGANAGACCTTGATAAGGACAAATATTAAAGTAGAAATAGTCATTGTGTTTCTACCCACTTCGAGAAAGTATTGCTAACTCCTCATTTCTGGAGATTGCAATGTTGGTGGACTAGATAAAGAAGTGTTGTGAACAGAAATAAGGAAGGTGAAACAGGTAGTTGAGAATGTGAGGTAACAAAGACAAGGTATTTAGAAGCTGCAGAATTGAGAGAGATTTGGGGCCAGAGTTGGAAAGGCAGTTTACAAACCAAATTGGGTCATGTGGTGTGTATAATCCTCCCTTCAGTCCTTAGAAGGTCTCTACTGACCAGTCTGCCTCTTTTTTTCTGGAGAACAGTTCAGGTCCATATAGTTGTTTCTCATTGCTATTCCTTTCTCCTGGCTTCCACATTGTGCCCAGCCATTCAGCCTAATCCATTCAGAAAAGGTTTGTTCTTTTAGGCAGGCGATGCAAACTACCACAAAATAGTCTATTCTCTGCTTCTCTTTCAAAACTGAAAATGGTTTATTATATAGCCATGAGCCCAGTAACTACAAAACTGCATTTCCTACCCAGCCGTGCTCTTAGTCATGACTGCTGACTGAGATGCAAGCAGATCTTTAAGAGGGATCTCTTTAAAGACTTCTTTCAAGGAGCTGATTTAGCTGAGAGATGGGACTCTTCCTTTCCCTACTTTCTTCCTAACTGTTGTCTGTATTTAGTTGTGATGGCTGGAACTCCTGGACAATCATGTAACCTAGGACGGAAACCACCCAAGCTCTGGCTGGCTCACCTCCAGCTTTTTTCAGTGGGAGAGAAAAATCAAGTTGATCTTGCTAAAGCTATAGTTCTTTTAGTTTTTTGCAATGTGCATCCAAACTTAATCCTGATACTATTATGTGTTTAATACGATATAGCCTTATTATTTTGTTGGGTTGAAGGCAATGGCATCTCACTCCAGTACTCTTGCCTGGAAAATCCCATGGATGGAGGAGCCTGGTAGGCTGTGGTTCATGGGGTCGCTGAGGGTCAGCACAACTGAGCAACTTCACTTTCCCTTTTCACTTTCATGCATTGGAGAAGAAAATGGCAACCCACTCCAATGTTCTTGCCTGGAGAATCCCAGGGATGGGGGAGCCTGGTAGGCTGCCGTCTATGGGGTTGCACAGAGTCGGACACGTCTGAAGTGACTTAGCAGTAGTAGTGAATAAATTTATGTTTTACATTTTTCTATTTTTTATTTTATAAATTGATTCATCAACCATTATACCTAAATTGTATAAATGCAAAATTTTGATTATAAGCATGCTTTCTTTTAGTTTTTGAATTTTTATACTTTCTTATCTTCATCCTCATCCTTTCTTCTTTTCTCCATATTGGTACAGCCTGGATCATGTCCTCTCTGTTAACCTCATCCATATCCGTATCTGCAGGCCAAAACAGACCAAGAGCTGTGTGGAGAGAACCAAAGAAGAATGAATACAGGGATATGAATGAAGGGTGGTGGCCCTTGTTACTCATCATGAATGTTCTTCAGTAGGATCACATTCCCCTGCCCTTCTGTGTGCCCACAATCCCCAAGTTTTCTATGAACATGGAAGATACTTTGGCCAGTGGAATTTGAGTAGAGGTGATATGTCACTTCCAAATTGAAGTGTTATTTTCTGTCCCACTAGCTGGAATGCAGATATAATAACAGCACCTGGAGCAGCCATGTTGGACCAGAAGTAAGTAGCACAGGTGGAAGATATGACAAGAAAGAAGTGAACCCTCATCTCTGTGGAGAGACCTGAACTAACATTATATGAAAGAGAATTGAAATTGTATTGTATTTAAGACAATGTTATTTAGGGTTTGATTGCAGTCGTTGAACCTGTAACCTAACAGTCATCATAGAATAACTGATCTTTGTGTTTGCCTTGTCTTGAAATTAAGGTCTGAATGAGACAATATCTACTGATGTATACTTAGAAGTTACTCAAGTGAGAGCCCTGTCCTCTGGAAGCTATGCTCTAGTGTAGGGTTCAGACAGTGAAGCAAGAAAAAAGCCATATGGAAGGAGAGATTCATGATCCTGTATGAACCCTTGGGAGGGGAACCTCAATCAGTCCTGATCTCAGGAGGTTGCTTGAAGCAGAGACAATCCTCTCTCAGTCTCCTCATAAATAGGCCATGGTTCCAAGTTTCATGTAAAAGTGATTTATTTCAAATTCCTTCCAGAGAGTTTTCCCTTTTGATCCAGTGCTTAAGATATGCATTTGAGACCTGCTTTGGGAAGATTGCAAATTCCCCAGGGCAACTAAGCTGGTGGGTCACAACTACTGAGCCTGAGTCCGCTAGAGCCTGTGATAAACATCAAGAGAAGCATAGGATTGAAAAACCAGTGCACTGCAATTACAGAGTAGCCCCTGTTCGCTGCAAATAGAGCAGAGTTCTTGTACAATACAGTAGGTATTAAATAAAGTAGTATACATATATTAATCTCCAACTCTCCATTTATCCCTCTCCCACCTTTCCACATTGGTAACTATAATTATTGTTTTGATGGAGGGAAGTGTCTAGACACTTTTTGGTTCAGGGTCTGTGCTTGTGAGAGTGGAGGGGCCAGCGAAAGCNTGTACAATACAGTAGGTATTAAATAAAGTAGTATACATATATTAATCTCCAACTCTCCATTTATCCCTCTCCCACCTTTCCACATTGGTAACTATAATTATTGTTTTGATGGAGGGAAGTGTCTAGACACTTTTTGGTTCAGGGTCTGTGCTTGTGAGAGTGGAGGGGCCAGCGAAAGCAACCCTGAGAGAGACTCATTTGAGATGATGGTAAATGTTGAGAAGGACCTGGCCATGCAAAAAGCTGGGAGAAAATCATTCTAGATGTGGGAAGTAGCCCCTGCTAAGGACCAGTGTAACCAAGTTTAATGAATGGCTACCGTTCCACTGCCAATCTTCCTTCCATCCTTGGAACTTGGCCTATAGGTCAACCACCATGACCTCATCCCATGCTTCAGCTGTGAGTTAGCAGCAATGAGCCATGTCAGCCTTCCCAAGAAGGGAGAACCTGGGTTATTACGAGGCTGAATATGCCCTGTACTCAGGGACTTGTCCACAGATTGTTTATCACTAGGAGCATCAGGTGCCAGGGGCACCACCAATGACTCTGAATATCTCCATGTACTTGTTCTCAGAAGTAGAAATGCCAACAAACTAACAGAGCAAAGAAACAAATAATGCCTCTTGTTTCATCTTGCCCTATGTGATTCCCATGGCCTTTTGATCACACTGCTCTCTGACCAAAATCTCTTTCCTCTTTTGCTTCCTCAAAGGTAGCTTGTGAATAACATCAGCACCTGACTGTGAAGCCTGGTGGCTGGAACTCAACTCACAATCAGCTGGGACCCAGAGAAGCCCAGCCTTGTCCTGAGTTTCTGTCCATTTTCTCCAATCAGATTCATAAAGCAAAGTCACTATAAAACATAAGGGTGATGGTAATTCTGTCAAGGTCTTTGAATCTCCAAGGTCTATTTGGGGCATCAAAAAGGGAACATATTCCCCTACACCCAGGCTAGTCTCAGACCTCAGCCTCCCTCAGCCAGGGGTTCCCTGAGGAAACATAAGACACTTATCTAAGTTGCCAGAAGGCTGAGAAGAGAATGCTTCTCACTGTGAATGGAGGTTCATGTTATCCAGTCACCCAAAGACTATGTCGTCTAAATGAGGAGCAGGAGCTCTTGGGATTCTGAGTTGAAAGTGAGTCAGTTACCACCTGCATGNCAGGGGTTCCCTGAGGAAACATAAGACACTTATCTAAGTTGCCAGAAGGCTGAGAAGAGAATGCTTCTCACTGTGAATGGAGGTTCATGTTATCCAGTCACCCAAAGACTATGTCGTCTAAATGAGGAGCAGGAGCTCTTGGGATTCTGAGTTGAAAGTGAGTCAGTTACCACCTGCATGACGGCCTCCTAGGGTCATGACTGCTGGGGCTCCCCACTGTGCCTGGAACCCAGAAGAAACAGCATGCAGTATTGCTTTCCTACTGCTACAAGGTAGGTCTGCTGATAAATTCAGAACCAAACCTGAGGGGCAACGGGAAAGGAATTTCCATTCTGGTGCCTGAAGATATCTGACAGCTGCCCAGCAATGGATGCAATGGAGTTTTCTCTCATCTTTCCCTTCCTGGAAGTCTCTCAGTCTGAGAACCAGAGTTCCTCGGTCCCAATTCTTCATTACATACCTACAACTTTAGAGTGAGTCAGAGTTGACTCATTGAAAAAGACTCTGATGCTGGGAGGGATTGGGGGCAGGAGGAGAAGGGGACGACTGAGGATGAGATGGTTGGATGGCATCACAGACTCGATGGACGTGAGTTTGAGTGAACTCCGGGAGATGGTGATGGACAGGGAGGCCTGGCATGCTGCGATTCATGAGGTCGCAAAGAGTCGGACACGACTGAGCGACTGAACTGAACTGAACTGATACAACACAGGGTTCAGTTTCCCACCTCTTGGATGAGGGAGACAGGACTTGCTCCAAAACACTTGTTCCAGGCTGAAGCTCAGTGCCAGTCAGTGGACCAGAGGCTCAGAAGTGTGTATTGCTGAGGATGCTGAGGCTGCCTCTGGTTGGCAGCAGCCTGTTACTGTCTGGTGATGTTCATGGGTCCTGGGATCAGAACAGGGAGTGGTAGACCACTTGGCACACAGCTGCTGTGACACTGACGACCTTAGAGGCATTGGCCACTGGAACTTATGATCATTTAGGTTCTGTGGGATGAGATCAGGTACTTAAAAGTCAGAAGTCACCCATGGGGATGTTTGTAGATTCCTCAGGAGAAATCCAAATTAGGTTGATGAATCATCTTTGCTAAAAAACTCGGGAAGCTTGATATGCCAGGACTCTTAGACAAATTTTGTAGTATTTTCAGTTCAGTCCACTTCAGTTCAGTCACTCAGTCGTGTCCGACTCTTTGCGACCCCATGAATCACAGCATGCCAGGCCTCCCTGTCCATCACCATCTCCCGGAGTTCACTCAGACTCACGTCCATCGAGCCCGTGATGCCATCCAGCCATCTCATCCTCAGTTGTCCCCTTCTCCTCCTGCTCCCAATCCCTCCCACCATCAGAGTCTTTTCCACTGAGTCAACTCTTCACATGAGGTGGCCAAAGTACTGGAGTTCAGCTTTAGCATCAGTCCTTCCAAAGAAATCCCAGGATTGATCTCCTTCAGAATGGACCAGTTGGATCTCCTTGCAGTCCAAGGGACTCGCAAGAGTCTTCTCCAACACCACAGTTCAAAAGCATTGATTCTTCTGACAGAATGTGGTCCACTGGAGAAGGGAATGGCAAGCAACTTCAGTATTCTTGCCTTGAGAACCCCATGAACAGTATGAAAAGGCAAAATGATAGGATATCAAAAGAGAATCTCCCCAGGTCATTAGGTGCCCAATATGCTACTGGAGATCAGTGGAGAAATAACTCCAGAAAGAATGAAGGGATGGAGCCAAAGCAAAAACAATACCCAGTNTCTGACAGAATGTGGTCCACTGGAGAAGGGAATGGCAAGCCACTTCAGTATTCTTGCCTTGAGAACCCCATGAACAGTATGAAAAGGCAAAATGATAGGATATCAAAAGAGAATCTCCCCAGGTCGTTAGGTGCCCAATATGCTACTGGAGATCAGTGGAGAAATAACTCCAGAAAGAATGAAGGGATGGAGACAAAGCAAAAACAATACCCAGTTGTGCATGTGACTGGTGATAGAAGCAAGATCTGATGCTGTAAAGAACAATATTGCATAGGAACCTGGAATGTCAGGTCCACGAATCAAGGCAAATTGGAAATGGTCAAACAAGAGATGGCAAGGGTGAACATGGACATTCTAGGAATCAGCGAACTAAAATGGACTGGAATGGGTGAATTTAACTCAGATGACCATGGGGCTCACAGGCTGGGAAATGGGGAGAGACAAACTCAATGAACAAGCATGAAAGTGAGTGAGTGAAGTTGCTCAGTCATGTCCGACTCTTTGTGACTCCATAGACTGTAGCCTACAAGGCTGCTCTGTCCATGGGATTTTCCAGGCAATAGTACTGGAGTGGATTGCCATTTCCTTCTCCAGGGGATCTTCCCAACCCAGGGCTCGAACCCAGGTCTCCTGCATTGTAGACAGACGCTTTACCATCTGAGCCACCAGGGAAGTCCACAAGCATGAAAGTGAGTGTAAAATACGGCAGGACTGACAAGATGACACCGATGGAGCCATGAGGGCCTGTGGTAAGAGCTCTGATCTGGTCACAGAGGGCTTCCTGGAGGATGTGACACTGGAGTAAGATCAGAGGCTTGGACGCCACTTGTTGGAACCTCATGGAGTGAGCTTGCCTGTGCACTGGGTGTCTGGGCAAGCTGATGATTGCAGTCCTGGAAATCCTAAGATTCTGTAATCTAACATGAGGTTCAAATTCTGTGATTCTGACCCAATATTTTCAAAGTCTATTAAAGAAAAAAGTTTAAGGCTTTAGACTCTAAGGTCCTGGGATTCTGACTCAAGTTTTGACATTTGGAGTCTATTAAGTAAAGTCCTGGGAATTGACTCTGGGACCTGAGAGACAGTCAGGTCCTTGGAGGCTGAGATTCCTGCATGGAGGCCTTTGCTGCTGGAGAAGCACCTGCCAAGATCTTCTATCGATCGGACATGAGCTTTCTCTGGCTCAGAGAGTTGATGCCTATGTAGCTCTTTGTGGCATGGAGAATGCAAATTTATTCTGCAGTCCTGGCATCAGCTGGTTGCTTTATCTGCATTTTCCGGTTTCCAGAATAAATATTAGAAGACAAGTCTGCGGAGATTTTCTGTGTGTACATGAGTTAATTCCTCCAGCCAGGGGCTCGTCCAGACACGGATTTTAACACAGGGCACTGTTCTCACACTCACTGCTGGTGACTGTGCGGCAGCGAGCCCAGCAGGGGAACGGGGCCTCTGTGTACTGAGGCTTCAGGCCCGGGGGGACGAGGCAGGAGGGAGGGCAGCCCCAGTGGGTCTGGGCCGTGTGCGTAGATGGGGCTGTTCTCCATGAGCATCTGGGGGTCTCCGCATGAGCCCCTGAGTCTGGGCTCACCTAGGGCTGGTATCAGAGGACACTCCCCAGTGGGGTGGGGGGAGGGAGAAGCACCCACCATGGGCCAGACACTGCATTGACCCCAGGTGGGCTCAGAAGTGAGACAGGGCAGAGCTCACCAGCTCAGTCCTGTGACCTCTTCCCAATCCTCTTGGATTCAGTTTCTTCGGGGACCAAGGGTCTGCCTGGTGGTTCAGAGGATCAGAGGAAACTCCCAGGAATAAGCCAGGTAATGAGCATCAATCCCACAATCCTGCTCTCATCACATCGGTGGGGGCGGGTGCTGCTCCAGCGCTTCACACAGGCTCCCTGCACCTTCAGCCCGGGGGCGGGTGGGGGGGAGGTGCTGTCATCACCCCACTTCATAGATGGAGAAACCAAGGCACAGGGAGGTAAGTGACTTGCCTGATATCAGACCACTGCTCTAAGAACCTGTGAGCAGATGTAGAAACATTTAAGTTTTTCTAGCAACCCTCCTAGACGGGTGCCCAGGGAGCAGCCACACTTCAGCCTGTCCCGAGGGCCTGTCCCTTGTCCTGCTGTGAGGATGCTCAGGTTGTAGCCAGAAGACAGTGAGATGCAGGTGATGACCCCAGGCCTTTGCTCCTGCTGCGTCCTCTCCCTGAAACACGACCCCCCACCCCCATTTATCTGGGAAACTCCCACCCACAAGGTTTTGTCATTCCCTGAGGTCACAGGCCCAGCTGCAGGAAGCAGGCTGGAGGCTCTGAGCCCACTCCAGGCTGCCAGGACCTCCCCTGGGGTGAATGGAGGAGCGCTTCCCTCTGGGGGCTGTAAGGTGCCCCCTCCCCTCACCCACATGAGTCCCTCCTTCCTTCCTGCAGTCCCGAGACTACTCCTCTTCACAAACCACAGCACGGCCGCTTAGTCATGTCAGTTAACTCTGAACGGATCACAGAAGCCTTACCTGACTGAGATTTACGAGGACACACTTAGGCACCAGGTGATTAGCTCACCAACAAGCGATGCACGTGGAACGTGTTAACCCATGAGCCTGGCCGGCAGCCTTTCAATTCCTGTACGTCCCCTTGGAGACTCAGCGGTGGCCAGCAGCCCAGCTGTTATCGATTAGCAAACTGTTAAACATTTATGACAAGTTGGAATTAATTGGCCTCAGGGAGGGGTGAGTTTGACTTGGTCTGAGGTTCCGTGGCCCCGAAGAGGCGAACCTGCAAGAGGGAAAGCTCTGTAAAGGAAGCGCCAGCCACTCGGACACTGGAGCCGCCGTCCCTCCAGGCTGTCCCGGGGTCTGTCCTGGCCGGGTTCAGGCTGCCATCCTCACTCACCCGCCCCTGGCCCCAGCTTCTGGTCTCACAGGCTCTGACCCTCCATCCTGCCCCAGTGGCAGACTGTCCCCTGTCTTTACTCACAGAGACTCAGAGACCAGGAGAGGCTTGGTCTGACCTGGGAGACAGTCAGATGGAAGAGCCAGGCAGGGTTGAAGAGAAAGAGATGGAAATGAGTAAGGTGGAGGTGTGGGGGGCAGGGAGGAACGGGCCCCAGAGACGGGTGGGCCTCATCCACCCGCTTTGGGGCTGTGTGCTCCTCGGCGTGTTCAGAGGCCTGGGGGCGAGATGCAACGTGATGGGAACAGGGAACAGCACATGGACCAGAGCAGCCGCAGGGTNACAGGGCAGAGCTCACCAGCTCAGTCCTGTGACCTCTTCCCAATCCTCTTGGATTCAGTTTCTTCGGGGACCAAGGGTCTGCCTGGTGGTTCAGAGGATCAGAGGAAACTCCCAGGAATAAGCCAGGTAATGAGCATCAATCCCACAATCCTGCTCTCATCACATCGGTGGGGGCGGGTGCTGCTCCAGCGCTTCACACAGGCTCCCTGCACCTTCAGCCCGGAGGCGGGTGGGGGGGAGGTGCTGTCATCACCCCACTTCATAGATGGAGAAACCAAGGCACAGGGAGGTAAGTGACTTGCCTGATATCAGACCACTGCTCTAAGAACCTGTGAGCAGATGTAGAAACATTTAAGTTTTTCTAGCAACCCTCCTAGACGGGTGCCCAGGGAGCAGCCACACTTCAGCCTGTCCCGAGGGCCTGTCCCTTGTCCTGCTGTGAGGATGCTCAGGTTGTAGCCAGAAGACAGTGAGATGCAGGTGATGACCCCAGGCCTTTGCTCCTGCTGCGTCCTCTCCCTGAAACACGACCCCCCACCCCCATTTATCTGGGAAACTCCCACCCACAAGGTTTTGTCATTCCCTGAGGTCACAGGCCCAGCTGCAGGAAGCAGGCTGGAGGCTCTGAGCCCACTCCAGGCTGCCAGGACCTCCCCTGGGGTGAATGGAGGAGCGGTTCCCTCTGGGGGCTGTAAGGTGCCCCCTCCCCTCACCCACATGAGTCCCTCCTTCCTTCCTGCAGTCCCGAGACTACTCCTCTTCACAAACCACAGCACGGCCGCTTAGTCATGTCAGTTAACTCTGAACGGATCACAGAAGCCTTACCTGACTGAGATTTACGAGGACACACTTAGGCACCAGGTGATTAGCTCACCAACAAGCGATGCACGTGGAACGTGTTAACCCATGAGCCTGGCCGGCAGCCTTTCAATTCCTGTACGTCCCCTTGGAGACTCAGCGGTGGCCAGCAGCCCAGCTGTTATCGATTAGCAAACTGTTAAACATTTATGACAAGTTGGAATTAATTGGCCTCAGGGAGGGGTGAGTTTGACTTGGTCTGAGGTTCCGTGGCCCCGAAGAGGCGAACCTGCAAGAGGGAAAGCTCTGTAAAGGAAGCGCCAGCCACTCGGACACTGGAGCCGCCGTCCCTCCAGGCTGTCCCGGGGTCTGTCCTGGCCGGGTTCAGGCTGCCATCCTCACTCACCCGCCCCTGGCCCCAGCTTCTGGTCTCACAGGCTCTGACCCTCCATCCTGCCCCAGTGGCAGACTGTTCCCTGTCTTTACTCACAGAGACTCAGAGACCAGGAGAGGCTTGGTCTGACCTGGGAGACAGTCAGATGGAAGAGCCAGGCAGGGTTGAAGAGAAAGAGATGGAAATGAGTAAGGTGGAGGTGTGGGGGGCAGGGAGGAACGGGCCCCAGAGACGGGTGGGCCTCATCCACCCGCTTTGGGGCTGTGTGCTCCTCGGCGTGTTCAGAGGCCTGGGGGCGAGATGCAACGTGATGGGAACAGGGAACAGCACATGGACCAGAGCAGCCGCAGGGTGGTGACCAGCGGGGACGAGTCCTGGATGAAGCCTGAGAGACAGGCTCCAGCCACGCAGGGTTTGAAGGCCCCAGTCGGGTGCCCGCTCTGTATCTCAGGGATGGAGGTGGTCACTGAGGGGAGATGGCAAAAGACACGGTCTTGGGAGGAGTTTGGGACAATTCTTGTGGGAAGCGATGGGGATGGGTCCAGCCTCCCTAGCAAGGGCACGGTCGGTAACCTGTCAAGAGGCCCAGGCATCAGGAGTGCCCTCACAGGTAGGGGCTCCAGACACACCAGAATCACATATTTCAGAAGTTTGGGGGACAAGCCTCTGCTCTCAGGACCTGCTGAGCCATATATCCGTGAGAAGCAGTCTTCAAGAAATAGACAGTCTGAATTACATCGGGCAAACCCACAAACTCTGAGGTCCTGGGGTGGAGCTTTGCTGCCGGCATTGGTAAGCACCTTGGGCTTTCTCTATCATGACTACTCAGGCGTGGAGAGATCAAGAAAGCAGGGCCCCAGGAGTATGGGCACTGGCAGCATGCTCTATTATCCAGAGGGCAGGGGAAGAGAGCAAACAAGCTCGTGCCTGTCTCTCGGGCTTCATCCAGGACTCGTCCCTGCTGGTCACCACCCTGTAGCCACTCTGGTCCAGGTGCTGTTCCCTGTTCCCATCACGTTGCATCTCGCCTCTGGCCTCTGAACACACAGAGCCAGGGCAGTGTGTGGGCAGCCAGCCACACTGCTGCACAGATGCCTGAAGATTTAAACGGTTCCCAGACGGGGTTCAGGGGAACGCTAGTTCGGGCTAGTGATAGCGGGTGCTCCAAGAACAAAGGTTGATTACATGGTCTAAGAAGTTGGAAGAACATTATAATCACACACATTTGTGGGCTGAAGTCTCAATGTCCTGAAGACGGTGAAGACACTTCAAGAGAAGCAACCAAGATGTACGCCCAATCCTTTCATAAAAGAAGTTTGCTCCCTCTCTCAAAAAGAGTAAGAATGACACAATTTCATAGTGAAATACAGGCCTTTTCCAAAAGAACAATTGGCACTCTTATACCAATGGACTACCTTGACCTGATTTTTTTCATCTCACTGAATTCAGTTCAGTTCAGTCGTGTCTGACTCTTTGCAACCCCATGAACCGCAGCATGCCAGGCCTCCCTGTCCATCACCAACTCCCAGAGTTCACTCAAACTCATGTCCATCGAGTCGGTGATGCCATCCAGCCATCTCATCCTCTGTCATTCCCTTCTCCTCCTGCCCTCAATCTTTCCCAGCATCAGGGTCTTTTCAACTGAGTCAGCTCTTTGCATCAGGTGGCCAAAGTATTGGAGCTTCAGCTTCAGCATCAGTCCTTCCAGTGAACACCCAGGACTGATCTCCCAGAGGCTGCGACAACTTCAGCCCAGGCTTCCCTGACACAGGTTCAAGTCTGTGCACTGGCTCGGTCAGAACAGGGGGACCCTCTGCCATTGTTCCCTCCAGGGTCCAAGGGGACCCAGCGTTAGGCATTTACTCCATGGGTTTAATGTCACCCTCTCCACGCAGGTCCGCCCAGACCTGCCCAGACCTGTCCCTCCACCACATGTGCTGGGATGGGAGTTCTGGCCCCTCCAGCCCCAAGCCTTGGATCCATGTGGCAAAGGCAGACTGAAAGAGCATCAACTGTGGGTCAAGAAAGCAAGTCTTGACCTGGCCTCTGTTTTATCAGTGACCCTGGGCAGGTCACATCCCCACCTTGGGCCTCAGTTTCCCCAACTGTCCCAGGAAAGGTTGGACTGAATTATCTCCTAGTTCCTCCCTCCTCTGCTGGCTCAACGGTCGACAGTTCTGGGCAGTGAGGCCTTGCTTAGATCTGCACAGAAAAACAACGTGCATCCTAACATAACATCTCTCCTTGGAAGATGAGAAAGAACAGACTCTGGGCTGATTACAAACTGCGAACCCCAGCACCAGAATCCGAAAGACACAGCTTCATGCCAGTCAGCACTGGCCTGGTTCAGAGACTGCTGTTTCCCAGGGTGAGTGGAGCAGGCTGAAGCCCCAGGCCAAACACAGGTGTCCTCCTCAGAGATGCAGGTTTTAGGATTAACTAAGCCAGTGAGAGGGAGAGAAGCCCTTCCTGGAAAACAGCCCTGGGGGAGATGGGCCAGCCAGGAGACTGACATCTGATGGCAAGAGAGAGGACGTGAGAATGAGCAGGGTGTCTTCAATACCACCATCATCAGAATAACAGCTAAGAATTGTCATGAGCCAGCTATGTGACCACCCGCTTCTTAGAGCTCTGTAAGCAGCAAGCCCAGGGCCCAGCACACAGTGAGTGTCCACGAGGCTGGGCTGATTAATCCAGAGGCCACCAGTGAGGTCGATTTTTGGTCTGTTTGAAACCATATCTCATGCTTCTGGTATCTGAGACCAGTCGATGGAATACTACTAAGAGTGAGATTGGAAGAAAAGGTGGTTTACCAGGGGGAAAAATGGGGATCAGGGATAGCTTGGGAGTTTGGGATCAGCACGTACAAACTGTTATACTGAAAATGAATAACCCACAGGTACCTACTGTATAGCACAAGGAAGTCTGCCCAATATTATGTGTGGCCTAAATGGGATAGGCATTGGAAGGACTGATGCTGAAACTCCAATACTTTGGCCACCTGATGCGAAGAACTGACTCATTTGAAAAGACCCTGATGATGGGAAAGATTGAAGGCAGGAGGAGAAGGGGACGACAGAGGATGAGGTGGCTGGATGGTATCACTGATTCGGTGGACATGAGTTTGAGTAAGCTCTGGGAATTGGTGATGGACAGGGAAGCCTGGCGTGCTGCAATCTATGGGGTGGCAAAGAGTCAGACACAGCTGAACGACTGAACTCAGACTGAGTGACTGAACTGCACTGAAATGGGAAAATAATTAGAAAAAGAATAGATACAGGTATGTATATGACTGAATCACTTTGTTATTCACCTGCAACTAATATAACATTGTTAATCAACTATACTCCAGTATAAAATAAAAAAGCATTAAAAAAAAAAAAAAAGAAAGAAAAAGTGGACAGCTCCCTGGAATTAGAAAGCACTAGTTTGATTCAGGGAGTACAGTTGCCATCCTTGAAAACCTCATCACCGCTTGAAGGAGGCTTCCCTAGAAACAAGGAACAGCACACAACCACCCCTGTTCTTGCTGCTCCCGTTCTTCATGGAGGAGACGGAGTCCCAGAGAAGGCAAGTAATTTGCCCAAGATCACAGAACAAGTCCAAACCCCAGACTTCTGCCACTAAGATCTTTCCTCCACCCAACTTGGCCCCTCAGAGCATGGGGAGGGGTTAGGAAATGAAGCCAGAGTGGACTGGAGGCCTCCAGGAAGGCTTCCTGGAGGGGGGGAGCCCAAGCTGAGCCTGAAGGACAGACTGGAGAAGAGCATGCAGGGAGAGAGGAGCAGCCTGCAGCTTGCTGCTCCCAGCCCTCTAGGCCTCTGGGCCTGGGATTCTCCATGAGAAAATTTGAGCTCTTCCTTGATCAGATGCCCCAGAACCTCTCCCCAGAGCAGGTGGAGCTGTGTCCTGGGCCGTGTTGGAGGCTGCCCCCAAGTAAGGGTGGTGGGCAGGGCAGAGCAGGAGCTCCTGGGAACATCCACTAGGTATCTGTCCCAGGTGATTGTGAACGGGAGCGATGGTGGCAGTGACCTTGCCCGTCTGCTCCGAGAGGACAGTGGTCTCACTAGTGTCTGATGAGGCCATTGGACCACATTCCATCGGCCAAGCAGGCCCACCAGACCCGATTCCCCAAAAGTGTCGCGTAAGCCTGAGAACTTCACTTCACTGCCTGCAGACTTTGTGAAGGTAAGAGTCTCCCCGTTATGTCTACAACCACTTCCCTCCCTGTTGCTGCCTCCAGAGCCCGCGCTGTTAGCCCAGCTCCCCATAATAATGCTTCAGTAGCAAAACACCACACATGGGGCATGAAAACACGCATCAGCTCAGCTGCTCTGCAGGCTATCCTCCACGTGCGAGTGGAGAAGCCACATGTCTGTGTGCTGCGGGGAGACATTTCAGTTCTCTGCAGGCCAGCTTTCCAGACCAGCCCCCGGATGCTGAGTCAGCAATTCTTTTAAATCTCAGGTCCCCTCTCCCTCCTGCCCACCCTCCCTCCCTT
>SJYX01006072.1:43764-83931 GCA_006410675.1 Oreotragus oreotragus | reverse complement strand
GAGTCAGCTCTTCACATCAGGTGGCCAAAGTATTAGAGCTGTCTCTTATACACATCTAGATGTGTATAAGAGACAGCTTCTGCACTCTGGGTGGGCGGCATGATGCCTGCCCTGTAGATTGAGAATGTGGGGCTCAACAGGCAAAGCACCAGACTGAACTCACACCCAGCTGGCAACAGGGCAGTCAGGATCAGAACCCCCTCTGTCTCTACCTGGACCTAGCGGGTGGCAGGGGGCAGTTCGACACAAGGGTTCGGAACAGAACTGCTGGAGGGCATCCCGTCCCCTCCCCTGGTTGAGGGTGGCCTCGAACCATTACTCATCCTCTTGGTGCCTCGGGCTCCTCCCCTGCACCTTGCACAGTGATTCAGGCTCACATTCACAGTCCGCCTCGGTCAACTCGGCGGTTATAACAAAATGCACAGGCTGGGTGGCTTAGATCCCAGGCATTTATTTCTCACAGATCCAGATGTTGGGAAGTCCAAGATCAAGGTGCCAGCAGGCTCGGTTCTCGGTGGCTTGCAGACAGCCACCGTCCGGCTGTGTCTGCACATGACCTCTTCGTTGTGTGAGCAAGGAGGGCTCTTGTCACTCTTGTTCTTCTTATAAGGTGATTCCATTCTGGAGGTTCCATCCTCATGACCTCTCCTGAACCTAATTCCCTCCCCAAGGCCCCCACCTCCTAATACCACCCCATCTGGGGCTAGGTCCTCAATGTACAAATTTGGGGGAGACACAAATATTCAGGTCATAACATAAACCCTTACCCCCAAATCCCCAACATTCCCAAAAGAGGGTTTTTCTGTTAACTAGGCCACCTGGAACTTCCTAGGGTACTTTTCCTTTTTTTAAAGCTTCAAATGTTGATTGTCATCAGTGGGTCTCTCACAACTCCTAAAGCGGCTAGGTTTCTTGATGGTTAAGCCCCCTCTGGCCAGAGGGCGCTGAGCTGGCAGAGTCCTGGTGACCAGACCCCAGACCCCAGTCTCCTCCCGCTGTGTGGAGCATCAGGCTAGGTGTCAGAACTAACCTGATGGCAAAACTTGACTGAAACTGACATAAGGTTATTTACAATCTCTATTGAAGCCACCGGGCTTCCCTTGTGGCTCAGCTGGTAAAGAATCTGCCTGCAAGAGGCTTGGGTTCGATCCCTGGGTTGGGAAGATCCCCTGGAGAAGGGGAAGGCTACCCACTCCAGTATTCTGGCCTAGAGAATTCCATGGACTGTATAGTCCATGGAGTCACAGAGTTGGACACGACTGAGCAACTTTCACATTCACTTTTCACTTTCACTTTAAGCCACCAGACACTGGGGACAAATCTGCAGGTTTGATCACTGTGGTCTGCCCTGGGTCAGGTAAGGATTACAAGCCCCACAGTTGCTGCCTCAGAGGTTGCTCTGAGCCTTACAAGATAAATGATGCAGTTTCTGCAACAAATGAATTGGGAGGAAAAAATGAAGAGCACATGAAGGAGAAACTATTGATTAAAAGAGACATAAAGGGCTTATCAACCAATCATGCTGGGTCACCTTGATTTGAATCCAGAGTCAAACAAGCAAACAAACTGTGAAACAAAGACAAAAAGGAAAAGAGTGAAACGTTTGGAAAAGTTGAATATTATCTGGACATTTGACAGAATTAAGGATTTATAGTTCATTTGGATGCATATAATAATAGCATACTGGTTATATTAAAAAATAAAAATAAACACTGAAAGTGAAAGTGAAGTGAAAGGTGCTCAGTCATGTCCAGCTCTCTGGGACCTCATGGAGGGTACAGTCCATGGAATTCTCTAGGCCAGAATACTGGAGTGGGTAGCTTTTCCCTTCTTTAGGAGATCTTCCCAACCCAGGGATTGAACCCAGGTCTCCTGCACTGCAGGCGGATTCTTTACCAACTGAGCCACAAGGGAAGCCCAGGAATTCTGGAGTGGGTCGCCTGTCCCTTCTCCAGCAGATCTTCCCAGCCCAGGAACTGAATAAGCGCTAGGATGGCAAAATAGCTCTGTGTCCTGAAGGCGGCAAACGAATTGAAACCACCAACGCGTGCGTCAGTCTTCAGCTGGTAAGGAACACGACTGTATTTCTCCTTCTGTCTGTGGCAGACCAGCTGCCTGGCGCTGAGGACGAACTCAATGAGTGTCTGCTCAGCACTGACTTATTAAGAACCAGGGACTCCTTCAGGGGACACTCCACCGGGGGCCACGCCACACAATGGCAGGTTGGGGTCCAGGATCTGCTGAGCAGGACTCTGTCAGCTCAGTGCCTCCAGCCAGAGGTGGCTCCACCACCAAAGAACCTTGCAGCTTCAGGAGTTGCAAGTGACCCACTGATGAGAATTGACGTGTGATACTTTTTTGAAAAGTACACTAAGGAGCTCCCTGGGGGGCTGGTGATTAGGATTCCAGGCCTTCACTGCCTGGTTCAAAGAACTGAGACCCCCCAAGCAGCATGGCGTGGCAAGAAAAAAATAAGAATAAAAAAAGTACACTAAACGTCGTTGCCTAAGGACTCCTTGGATGTAAAAAGGGTGAAGCTGGCCACAATGTTAGCAACTCCTGCCATCAGCAAGTGGAGTCTCTACCCCAGAACCTGGCCTGGGTGTTTGCCTTGACCCACAGAATGCGGCAAGTTCATATGGGAGGTGGAAAAGACAGAGAGGAAATGGCTGCAGCAGGTTTGAACCATGACCACCCCTGTTCTGTAGTCACAGAACGATGAACAGTCCCTTAGGAGATGGCAGGAGTTCCTGACGAACGCTCAGACCTCGGCAAAATGACTTCCAGGCTGAAGGGTGAAAGCATCTGTTGGTGTCTCATCTGTGACAAACTCAAGGAGGCAGAGATGGGCTGAAGTGAGACTGTTCATTTTCAGGCTAAAGTTTGCGAAAATACAGAGCTGCCAGGCCTCACTGGATTGGAAAATAATACAGTTTCTTATCTCCAGTCTCCCCAACCTGTAAATGATTTCCAGTGAAACAAGTCTTGTTGCCAGAGACTGAATCTACGCTGAGGATGTAAGGTCTTTTAAGATCAAAGATTGCAGGCAATAACTCACATACCCTCTCCGCTAGAGAAGAGATTGTCTAAGAAGCTCAAGGATACAATCTCAAAGCAAGAGCAGCCTTTGTACAGAAAAGCATGTGTTGAAAACATTCTTGCGTGGGCCTCTTGTTGGATGTCACAGTGTTCAATTGCAAGGGCACTCAAATGTCTGGAAAACCCCAGAAGTTACAGAACATGTTGTACCTGCAAAAGGGATTTCAATTTGGACCAAAGGGGCTGGGCCTCTGATACTCCAGGTGGGAAGTAAGCTGAGAAATACACTTGGTTGCAAAAACAGGTTGCTTCTTACTGAAAAGGAGGATCCAGAGGCTGGAGGCAGGAGCATGATGGCAAGTCAAGACCCTGGACAACAGCATCCTAGGAAACCACCCCCCAGGGTAGACAGGGACCAGTAAAGGACCATCCCTGATTTTGCAGAACTGGACAGTATTTCACTTCAGTTCAGTTCAGTCGCTCAGTCATGTCCGACTCTTTGCAATCGCATGAACTGCCTCACACTAGTCTTCCCTGTCCATCACCAACTCCCAGAACTTACTCAAACTCATGTCCATTGAGTCAGTGATGCCATCCAACCATCTCATCCTCTGTCATCCCATTCTCCTTCTGCTTTCAACCTTTCCCATCATCAGGATCTTTCCAAATGAATCAGCTCTTCTCATCAGGTGGCCAAAGTATTGGAGCTTCAGCCTCAGCATCAGTCCTTCCAATGAATATTCAGGACTTAAATTCTTTAGGATTGACTGGTTGTATCTCCTTGCAGTCAAGGGACTCTTAAGAGGCTACTCCAACACCAACTGAAAAGCATCAGTTCTTCGGCACTCAGTTCTCACATCCATACATGTCTATTGGAAAAACCACAGCCTTGACTAGATGGACCTTTGTCAGCAAAGTAATGTTTCTGCTTTTTAATGTGCTATCTAGGTTTGTCATAGTTTTTCTTCCAAGGAGCAAACATCTTTTAATTTCTTGGCTGCAGTCACCATCTGGAGTGATTTTGGAGCCCAAGAAAATAAAGTCTCTCACTTTTTCCATTGTTTCCCCATCTATTTGTTATGAAGTGAGGGGACCGGATGCCTTGATCTTAGTTTTTTGAATTTCGAGTTTTTAAGCCAACTTTTTCACTCTCCTCTTTCATCAAGAGGTTCTTTAGTTCCTCTTCACGTTCTGCCATAAGGGTGGTATCATCTGCATATCTGATGTTATTGATATTTCTCCTGGCAATCTTGATTCCAGCTTGTGCTTCATCCAGCCCGGCATTTCAGATGATGTGTCCTGCATATCAGTTAAATAAGCAGAGTGACAATATACAGCCTTAATGTACTCCCTTCCCGATTTGGAATCAGTGCATTGTTCCATGTCTGGGTCTAACTGTGGCTTCTTGACCTGCATACAGATTTCTCAGGAAACAGGTAAGGTGATCTGGTATTCTCATCTCTTTAAGAATTCTCCTGAAAATTTCCTGAAAAAGAATTTCCCTGTTGGGACAATATTTACTTGCCAGGATGTTAGGGTTGCATGGACCAGTCAGTGCCTGCCACTTTGTTATTCCCCTTTTTTGATGGGATAGCTCATTACATTTACCCCATCTCTGCCTCACAGTTTTACTAACATAATCAGTGTGTGGCAAGGGAAGAAGGTGAAATAAACTGTCATTTTTGCCTCTGGGTCTTTTGATCAAGAGAGCTATCCTCAGAGAGCCTCCACCACATACAGCCTAATTTGATTACGAGATCCAGGGCATCCTGACTTATGCTATAATTAGATGAGATTTGGGAGTGCCCATGAGGGAGACTTTCACATGTGGGAGTTATGTAATTAATTATGGCCAGAGGGATGATGGTGCCAAATAGCAAAAAATAGCCCCAGTGCTTTGTGGTTCTTCGCATGCCATCTCCCAGCATGAATGAGTTTGTCACATCACTTTCCTTCCCAGCCTCTTCTCTGAAGGTATGACTGTGTCGACTCACTTTATCCCCATAGCATCCCATGACGGTGTGAGAGTGTGCGTGCTCAGTTCCTCAGTCGTGTCCGACCCTTTGCGACCCTGTGGACTCTAGCTCCCCAGCTCCTCTGTCCATGGGATTCTCCAGGCAAGAATACTGGAGTGGGTTGCCATGCTCTTCTCCAGGGGAGCTTCTGGACCCAGGGATCGAACCTGCATCTCTTAAGTCTCTTGCATTGGTAAGTGGGTTCTTTATCACTGGCACCACTGACAGTGGGGGTCATCTTTGGTCCCATTTCACAGATGAGGAAGCTGAAGGACAAGAGACGGAGTGTTCCCCCAGATCACACACTTGGTAAATAATTGTCAGGCCAAGACCCATACCCAGCCAGGCTGCCCCACAGCCTGTACACCTCCCACCCCACCCAGCACTTCCCAACCCTGCTGCCCTGAATTTCCCACGCCAGCAGATATATCGCTCCTCTGGGCCTGGGGTTCGGGGCAGCCAGATACCTGAGCTCACAATTCTGCACAAAATGGTGTTGTCTCCTCCCCTGGGGTGGCAGGTCAAGACTGCTGTTATCCAGGCTGGCCCTGGGGGTGGATTCTAAGACTTTTGGGTCTGCTCTGTGGCTCTGCTCTGTGCTGTGTGTCCTTTCTGGCATTTAAGGAAGACAGTCATTGGTCATTGCTGTTACTGTGACTGGAGTTGTTATTGTGATCATTGCCATGGGCTGTGAGCCTCTCAAGACATCAGCACAATTCCAGGAAAACATTCATCTTCTGGGAGCACTCAGGACTCAGTCACATGCCCCTGCTGGACCTCTCATCCAGAGAAGTGGCCTGGGCCCTGTCTGAGCCTTTCAGTCCAGTCCAGAGGGGGGCCTTGCAGCCTGTTTTGTGCCCAAGGCTCCCCTGAACCTTCAAGGGATACCATCCTTCTCGTTGTCACAACAGGTCTAGGTCTGACCCCATTGGGTACAAATACATGAGAGAATGGGGTATAGGTTACCAAGACTTGATAAAATGAGGTCATAACACCCCCTGATCTTGCATCCCTCTCCTGGGCTCCTAGGGACACTGACTCCCTCCACATCCTCCAGAGGAGGCCACGCTCAGGCCCACATCCCTGGGAGCCTGTGCTCTGAGCTGGGAGTGGAAGGGGGCAAAGAGAAAGGGTCTCCATGCCCCGACTCAGAGCAGAGCAGGAAGCCCCTGCAGTGGAGTGGACTCTGTGCTTTAGGAAAACTTCCTATAAAGCCAAACAGCCTGTCAGAAACAATAGCTTGGTTTCAGATTTCTCTGATGCTGGATTTGAATGCAGCCATTGTCCAATGGAGGGCTGGCATGCTGCGATTCATGAGGTCGCAAAGAGTCGGACACGACTGAGCGACTGAACTCAACTGAACTGATTGTCCAATGGCCTTCAGTGTTCAGAGAAACAGTGAAACAATATGGCTTCTGCCTTGTATGCACATGGAATTATGCTCCCTCTGGGACCCTGGGAGGGTTATCCATGTTTATTTGCAAACTAGAGGAGTCTCAGCTGTTATGAGAGGGAGGAGGCTGCCATCCAAGGACAGCTGGATGGATCTGGGCTGCTGAGGGGTCAGGACCAGGAAGGTCTTTAGACCATGGGATTGTCTAGCAGGTAAGATGACCAACCATCCCAGTTTACCGGGTACTATAGAGGGGTCACTCATCTAGAGCCAAACATCCTGTAGTGTGAGGCCAAGTGGGCCTTAGGAAGCATTACTATGAACAAAGCTTGTGGAGGTGACGGAATTCCAGCTGAGCTATTTCAAATCCTAAAAGATGAAAGTGCTGCACTCAACATGCCAGCAAATTTGGAAAACTCAGCAGTGGACACAGGACTGGAAAAGGTCAGTTTTCATTCCAATCCCCCAAAATGGCAATGCCAAAGAATGGTCAAACTACTGTATAATTGCATTCATTTCACATGCTAGCAAAGTAATGCTCAATTAATCCTCAAGTAATTCTTCAAGATAAGCTTCAACACTATATAAACTGAGAACTGCCAG
This sequence comes from Oreotragus oreotragus, assembly GCA_006410675.1. Taxonomy (NCBI): domain Eukaryota; kingdom Metazoa; phylum Chordata; class Mammalia; order Artiodactyla; family Bovidae; genus Oreotragus; species Oreotragus oreotragus. Next base: position 76,881 of record SJYX01006072.1, on the reverse strand, counting down.
ATTTCCAGTTGTACAAGCTGGATTTAGAAAGGGCAAAGGAACCAGAGATCAAATTGCCAACATCCATTGGATCATAGAAAAAAACAAGGGAATTTCAAAAAAACCTACTTCTGCTTCACTGACTACTCTAAATTCTTTGACTGTGGATCACAACAAACTGTGGAAAATTCTTAAAGAGATGGGAATACCAGACCACCTTACCTGCCTCCTGAGAAACCTATATGCAGTTTAAGAAGCAATAGTTAGAACCAGACATGGAACATTGGACTGGCTCCAAATTGGGAAAAGACTAATGTCAAGGCTGCATATTGTCACCCTGTTTATTTAATTTGTATGCAGAGTACATCATGCAGAATACCAGGCTGGATGACTCACAAATTGGAATCAAGATTGCTGGGAGAAATATCAACAACCTCAGATATGAAGATGACACCATCCTAATGGCAGAAAGCAAAGAGGAACTGAAGAGCCTTGGTGAGGATGAAAGAGGAGAGTGAAAAAGCTGACTTAAAACTCAGCACTCAAAAAACTAAGATCATGGCATCTGGTCCCATCACTTCATGGCAAATAGATGAGGAAAAAGTGGAAATAATGACAGATTTTATTTTCTTGGGCTCCAAAATCACTGCAGATGGTGATTGTAGCCATGAATTAAGAGATACTTGCTCCTTGGAAGAAAAACTATGACAAACCTAGACAGCATATTAAAAAGCAGTGACATCACTTTGACCATATAGTCAAAGCTATGGTTTTTCCAGTAGTCATGTATAGATGTGAGAGTTGCACCATAAAGAAGGCTGAGCACCAAAGAATTGATGCTTTCAAACTGTGGTGCTGGAGAAGACTCGAGAATCCCGTGGAAAGCAAGGAGATCAAACCAGTCAATCCTAAAGGAAATCAGTCCTGAATATTCAGTGGATGAACTGATGCTGAAGCTGAAGCTCCAACACTTTGGCTACCTGATGCAAAGAGCTGACATTGGAAAAGACTCTGATGCTAGGAAAGACTGAAGGCGATAGGAGAAGAGGGCAGCAGAGGATGAGATGATTGGATGGCATCATCAACTCAGTGGACATGAGTTTGAGCAAACTCTGGGAGATAGTAAAGGGCAGGGAAGTCTGGTGTGCTGTAGGTCATGGGGTCTCAAATAGTCAGACACAACTTAGTAACTGAATAACAAAAATACGAGGGTTTCCTGGGACATGGGTCTCTGCTAAAATCAAAACCATCTGGACACACGAGATGGCTGGCCACCCTAAAAGCAGAGACAAAAGCTCAGGCCAGGGTCACCCCAGTCAAGACTGGGAGGCTGAGTGGGCTGATGTGGCTTGANATAGTCAGACACAACTTAATAACTGAATAACAAAAATACGAGGGTTTCCTGGGACATGGGTCTCTGCTAAAATCAAAACCATCTGGACACACGAGATGGCTGGCCACCCTAAAAGCAGAGACAAAAGCTCAGGCCAGGGTCACCCCAGTCAAGACTGGGAGGCTGAGTGGGCTGATGTGGCTTGAGCTCTAGGATGGAAAAGCAGAGGATGAGCTTCATGATAAGAAACCAGTGTTTCCTGGTTCTCTCCGCCAAGTTTTAAACATGGGCAGCATTTAATTTTTGAGTCAGCATTTTGCTATAATCTCCCCGCCTGTGGTGCTGCAGGATAGAAAGTGGGGTTGGAATGAATAGGGGACTCTCTGGAGGTGACTAAAGGGTCTGGGAGAGTCTGGCCCAAGGTGGAGGTAGTGGACATAGGACCCGAGTCAGGCAGGACGACAGCGCCAGGTCCTGAAGTCCCAGAAAAGGGCAAGCAGAGGCTGAGGCGAGGATGGGATGACAAGAGCCCAGCTGTGGAGGGAGGGCTGCACCTGGCAGTCACCCCAGGCTCAGGAAGGAAGGTTTATTGATATTTCTCCTGGCAATCTTGATTCCAGCTTGTGCTTCATCCAGCCCGGCATTTCAGATGATGTGTCCTGCATATCAGTTAAATAAGCAGAGTGACAATATACAGCCTTAATGTACTCCCTTCCCGATTTGGAATCAGTGCATTGTTCCATGTCTGGGTCTAACTGTGGCTTCTTGACCTGCATACAGATTTCTCAGGAAACAGGTAAGGTGATCTGGTATTCTCATCTCTTTAAGAATTCTCCTGAAAATTTCCTGAAAAAGAATTTCCCTGTTGGGACAATATTTACTTGCCAGGATGTTAGGGTTGCATGGACCAGTCAGTGCCTGCCACTTTGTTATTCCCCTTTTTTGATGGGATAGCTCATTACATTTACCCCATCTCTGCCTCACAGTTTTACTAACATAATCAGTGTGTGGCAAGGGAAGAAGGTGAAATAAACTGTCATTTTTGCCTCTGGGTCTTTTGATCAAGAGAGCTATCCTCAGAGAGCCTCCACCACATACAGCCTAATTTGATTACGAGATCCAGGGCATCCTGACTTATGCTATAATTAGATGAGATTTGGGAGTGCCCATGAGGGAGACTTTCACATGTGGGAGTTATGTAATTAATTATGGCCAGAGGGATGATGGTGCCAAATAGCAAAAAATAGCCCCAGTGCTTTGTGGTTCTTCGCATGCCATCTCCCAGCATGAATGAGTTTGTCACATCACTTTCCTTCCCAGCCTCTTCTCTGAAGGTATGACTGTGTCGACTCACTTTATCCCCATAGCATCCCATGACGGTGTGAGAGTGTGCGTGCTCAGTTCCTCAGTCGTGTCCGACCCTTTGCGACCCTGTGGACTCTAGCTCCCCAGCTCCTCTGTCCATGGGATTCTCCAGGCAAGAATACTGGAGTGGGTTGCCATGCTCTTCTCCAGGGGAGCTTCTGGACCCAGGGATCGAACCTGCATCTCTTAAGTCTCTTGCATTGGTAAGTGGGTTCTTTATCACTGGCACCACTGACAGTGGGGGTCATCTTTGGTCCCATTTCACAGATGAGGAAGCTGAAGGACAAGAGACGGAGTGTTCCCCCAGATCACACACTTGGTAAATAATTGTCAGGCCAAGACCCACACCCAGCCAGGCTGCCCCACAGCCTGTACACCTCCCACCCCACCCAGCACTTCCCAACCCTGCTGCCCTGAATTTCCCACGCCAGCAGATATATCGCTCCTCTGGGCCTGGGGTTCGGGGCAGCCAGATACCTGAGCTCACAATTCTGCACAAAATGGTGTTGTCTCCTCCCCTGGGGTGGCAGGTCAAGACTGCTGTTATCCAGGCTGGCCCTGGGGGTGGATTCTAAGACTTTTGGGTCTGCTCTGTGGCTCTGCTCTGTGCTGTGTGTCCTTTCTGGCATTTAAGGAAGACAGTCATTGGTCATTGCTGTTACTGTGACTGGAGTTGTTATTGTGATCATTGCCATGGGCTGTGAGCCTCTCAAGACATCAGCACAATTCCAGGAAAACATTCATCTTCTGGGAGCACTCAGGACTCAGTCACATGCCCCTGCTGGACCTCTCATCCAGAGAAGTGGCCTGGGCCCTGTCTGAGCCTTTCAGTCCAGTCCAGAGGGGGGCCTTGCAGCCTGTTTTGTGCCCAAGGCTCCCCTGAACCTTCAAGGGATACCATCCTTCTCGTTGTCACAACAGGTCTAGGTCTGACCCCATTGGGTACAAATACATGAGAGAATGGGGTATAGGTTACCAAGACTTGATAAAATGAGGTCATAACACCCCCTGATCTTGCATCCCTCTCCTGGGCTCCTAGGGACACTGACTCCCTCCACATCCTCCAGAGGAGGCCACGCTCAGGCCCACATCCCTGGGAGCCTGTGCTCTGAGCTGGGAGTGGAAGGGGGCAAAGAGAAAGGGTCTCCATGCCCCGACTCAGAGCAGAGCAGGAAGCCCCTGCAGTGGAGTGGACTCTGTGCTTTAGGAAAACTTCCTATAAAGCCAAACAGCCTGTCAGAAACAATAGCTTGGTTTCAGATTTCTCTGATGCTGGATTTGAATGCAGCCATTGTCCAATGGAGGGCTGGCATGCTGCGATTCATGAGGTCGCAAAGAGTCGGACACGACTGAGCGACTGAACTCAACTGAACTGATTGTCCAATGGCCTTCAGTGTTCAGAGAAACAGTGAAACAATATGGCTTCTGCCTTGTATGCACATGGAATTATGCTCCCTCTGGGACCCTGGGAGGGTTATCCATGTTTATTTGCAAACTAGAGGAGTCTCAGCTGTTATGAGAGGGAGGAGGCTGCCATCCAAGGACAGCTGGATGGNCGCTAGAGAAGAGATTGTCTAAGAAGCTCAAGGATACAATCTCAAAGCAAGAGCAGCCTTTGTACAGAAAAGCATGTGTTGAAAACATTCTTGCGTGGGCCTCTTGTTGGATGTCACAGTGTTCAATTGCAAGGGCACTCAAATGTCTGGAAAACCCCAAAAGTTACAGAACATGTTGTACCTGCAAAAGGGATTTCAATTTGGACCAAAGGGGCTGGGCCTCTGATACTCCAGATGGGAAGTAAGCTGAGAAATACACTTGGTTGCAAAAACAGGTTGCTTCTTACTGAAAAGGAGGATCCAGAGGCTGGAGGCAGGAGCATGATGGCAAGTCAAGACCCTGGACAACAGCATCCTAGGAAACCACCCCCCAGGGTAGACAGGGACCAGTAAAGGACCATCCCTGATTTTGCAGAACTGGACAGTATTTCACTTCAGTTCAGTTCAGTCGCTCAGTCATGTCCGACTCTTTGCAATCGCATGAACTGCCTCACACTAGTCTTCCCTGTCCATCACCAACTCCCAGAACTTACTCAAACTCATGTCCATTGAGTCAGTGATGCCATCCAACCATCTCATCCTCTGTCATCCCATTCTCCTTCTGCTTTCAACCTTTCCCATCATCAGGATCTTTCCAAATGAATCAGCTCTTCTCATCAGGTGGCCAAAGTATTGGAGCTTCAGCCTCAGCATCAGTCCTTCCAATGAATATTCAGGACTTAAATTCTTTAGGATTGACTGGTTGTATCTCCTTGCAGTCAAGGGACTCTTAAGAGGCTACTCCAACACCAACTGAAAAGCATCAGTTCTTCGGCACTCAGTTCTCACATCCATACATGTCTATTGGAAAAACCACAGCCTTGACTAGATGGACCTTTGTCAGCAAAGTAATGTTTCTGCTTTTTAATGTGCTATCTAGGTTTGTCATAGTTTTTCTTCCAAGGAGCAAACATCTTTTAATTTCTTGGCTGCAGTCACCATCTGGAGTGATTTTGGAGCCCAAGAAAATAAAGTCTCTCACTTTTTCCATTGTTTCCCCATCTATTTGTTATGAAGTGAGGGGACCGGATGCCTTGATCTTAGTTTTTTGAATTTCGAGTTTTTAAGCCAACTTTTTCACTCTCCTCTTTCATCAAGAGGTTCTTTAGTTCCTCTTCACGTTCTGCCATAAGGGTGGTATCATCTGCATATCTGATGTTATTGATATTTCTCCTGGCAATCTTGATTCCAGCTTGTGCTTCATCCAGCCCGGCATTTCAGATGATGTGTCCTGCATATCAGTTAAATAAGCAGAGTGACAATATACAGCCTTAATGTACTCCCTTCCCGATTTGGAATCAGTGCATTGTTCCATGTCTGGGTCTAACTGTGGCTTCTTGACCTGCATACAGATTTCTCAGGAAACAGGTAAGGTGATCTGGTATTCTCATCTCTTTAAGAATTCTCCTGAAAATTTCCTGAAAAAGAATTTCCCTGTTGGGACAATATTTACTTGCCAGGATGTTAGGGTTGCATGGACCAGTCAGTGCCTGCCACTTTGTTATTCCCCTTTTTTGATGGGATAGCTCATTACATTTACCCCATCTCTGCCTCACAGTTTTACTAACATAATCAGTGTGTGGCAAGGGAAGAAGGTGAAATAAACTGTCATTTTTGCCTCTGGGTCTTTTGATCAAGAGAGCTATCCTCAGAGAGCCTCCGCCACATACAGCCTAATTTGATTACGAGATCCAGGGCATCCTGACTTATGCTATAATTAGATGAGATTTGGGAGTGCCCATGAGGGAGACTTTCACATGTGGGAGTTATGTAATTAATTATGGCCAGAGGGATGATGGTACCAAATAGCAAAAAATAGCCCCAGTGCTTTGTGGTTCTTCGCATGCCATCTCCCAGCATGAATGAGTTTGTCACATCACTTTCCTTCCCAGCCTCTTCTCTGAAGGTATGACTGTGTCGACTCACTTTATCCCCATAGCATCCCATGACGGTGTGAGAGTGTGCGTGCTCAGTTCCTCAGTCGTGTCCGACCCTTTGCGACCCTGTGGACTCTAGCTCCCCAGCTCCTCTGTCCATGGGATTCTCCAGGCAAGAATACTGGAGTGGGTTGCCATGCTCTTCTCCAGGGGAGCTTCTGGACCCAGGGATCGAACCTGCATCTCTTAAGTCTCTTGCATTGGTAAGTGGGTTCTTTATCACTGGCACCACTGACAGTGGGGGTCATCTTTGGTCCCATTTCACAGATGAGGAAGCTGAAGGACAAGAGACGGAGTGTTCCCCCAGATCACACACTTGGTAAATAATTGTCAGGCCAAGACCCACACCCAGCCAGGCTGCCCCACAGCCTGTACACCTCCCACCCCACCCAGCACTTCCCAACCCTGCTGCCCTGAATTTCCCACGCCAGCAGATATATCGCTCCTCTGGGCCTGGGGTTCAGGGCAGCCAGATACCTGAGCTCACAATTCTGCACAAAATGGTGTTGTCTCCTCCCCTGGGGTGGCAGGTCAAGACTGCTGTTATCCAGGCTGGCCCTGGGGGTGGATTCTAAGACTTTTGGGTCTGCTCTGTGGCTAGGCTCTGTGCTGTGTGTCCTTTCTGGCATTTAAGGAAGACAGTCATTGGTCATTGCTGTTACTGTGACTGGAGTTGTTATTGTGATCATTGCCATGGGCTGTGAGCCTCTCAAGACATCAGCACAATTCCAGGAAAACATTCATCTTCTGGGAGCACTCAGGACTCAGTCACATGCCCCTGCTGGACCTCTCATCCAGAGAAGTGGCCTGGGCCCTGTCTGAGCCTTTCAGTCCAGTCCAGAGGGGGGCCTTGCAGCCTGTTTTGTGCCCAAGGCTCCCCTGAACCTTCAAGGGATACCATCCTTCTCGTTGTCACAACAGGTCTAGGTCTGACCCCATTGGGTACAAATACATGAGAGAATGGGGTATAGGTTACCAAGACTTGATAAAATGAGGTCATAACACCCCCTGATCTTGCATCCCTCTCCTGGGCTCCTAGGGACACTGACTCCCTCCACATCCTCCAGAGGAGGCCACGCTCAGGCCCACATCCCTGGGAGCCTGTGCTCTGAGCTGGGAGTGGAAGGGGGCAAAGAGAAAGGGTCTCCATGCCCCGACTCAGAGCAGAGCAGGAAGCCCCTGCAGTGGAGTGGACTCTGTGCTTTAGGAAAACTTCCTATAAAGCCAAACAGCCTGTCAGAAACAATAGCTTGGTTTCAGATTTCTCTGATGCTGGATTTGAATGCAGCCATTGTCCAATGGAGGGCTGGCATGCTGCGATTCATGAGGTCGCAAAGAGTCGGACACGACTGAGCGACTGAACTCAACTGAACTGATTGTCCAATGGCCTTCAGTGTTCAGAGAAACAGTGAAACAATATGGCTTCTGCCTTGTATGCACATGGAATTATGCTCCCTCTGGGACCCTGGGAGGGTTATCCATGTTTATTTGCAAACTAGAGGAGTCTCAGCTGTTATGAGAGGGAGGAGGCTGCCATCCAAGGACAGCTGGATGGATCTGGGCTGCTGAGGGGTCAGGACCAGGAAGGTCTTTAGACCATGGGATTGTCTAGCAGGTAAGATGACCAACCATCCCAGTTTACCGGGTACTATAGAGGGGTCACTCATCTAGAGCCAAACATCCTGTAGTGTGAGGCCAAGTGGGCCTTAGGAAGCATTACTATGAACAAAGCTTGTGGAGGTGACGGAATTCCAGCTGAGCTATTTCGAATCCTAAAAGATGAAAGTGCTGCACTCAACATGCCAGCAAATTTGGAAAACTCAGCAGTGGACACAGGACTGGAAAAGGTCCGTTTTCATTCCAATCCCCCAAAATGGCAATGCCAAAGAATGGTCAAACTACTGTATAATTGCATTCATTTCACATGCTAGCAAAGTAATGCTCAATTAATCCTCAAGTAATTCTTCAAGATAAGCTTCAACACTATATAAACTGAGAACTGCCAGATTTCCAGTTGTACAAGCTGGATTTAGAAAGGGCAAAGGAACCAGAGATCAAATTGCCAACATCCATTGGATCATAGAAAAAAACAAGGGAATTTCAAAAAAACCTACTTCTGCTTCACTGACTACTCTAAATTCTTTGACTGTGGATCACAACAAACTGTGGAAAATTCTTAAAGAGATGGGAATACCAGACCACCTTACCTGCCTGCTGAGAAACCTATATGCAGTTTAAGAAGCAATAGTTAGAACCAGACATGGAACATTGGACTGGCTCCAAATTGGGAAAAGACTAATGTCAAGGCTGCATATTGTCACCCTGTTTATTTAATTTGTATGCAGAGTACATCATGCGGAATACTGGGCTGGATGACTCACAAATTGGAATCAAGATTGCTGGGAGAAATATCAACAACCTCAGATATGAAGATGACACCATCCTAATGGCAGAAAGCAAAGAGGAACTGAAGAGCCTTGGTGAGGATGAAAGAGGAGAGTGAAAAAGCTGGCTTAAAACTCAGCACTCAAAAAACTAAGATCAAGGCATCTGGTCCCATCACTTCATGGCACATAGATGAGGAAAAAGTGGAAATAATGACAGATTTTATTTTCTTGGGCTCCAAAATCACTGCAGATGGTGATTGTAGCCATGAATTAAGAGATACTTGCTCCTTGGAAGAAAAACTATGACAAACCTAGACAGCATATTAAAAAGCAGTGACATCATTTTGACCATATAGTCAAAGCTATGGTTTTTCCAGTAGTCATGTATAGATGTGAGAGTTGCACCATAAAGAAGGCTGAGCACCAAAGAATTGATGCTTTCAAACTGTGGTGCTGGAGAAGACTCGAGAATCCCGTGGAAAGCAAGGAGATCAAACCAGTCAATCCTAAAGGAAATCAGTCCTGAATATTCAGTGGATGAACTGATGCTGAAGCTGAAGCTCCAACACTTTGGCTACCTGATGCAAAGAGCTGACATTGGAAAAGACTCTGATGCTAGGAAAGACTGAAGGCGATAGGAGAAGAGGGCAGCAGAGGATGAGATGATTGGATGGCATCATCAACTCAGTGGACATGAGTTTGAGCAAACTCTGGGAGATAGTAAAGGGCAGGGAAGTCTGGTGTGCTGTAGGTCATGGGGTCTCAAATAGTCAGACACAACTTAGTAACTGAATAACAAAAATACGAGGGTTTCCTGGGACATGGGTCTCTGCTAAAATCAAAACCATCTGGACACACGGGATGGCTGGCCACCCTAAAAGCAGAGACAAAAGCTCAGGCCAGGGTCACCCCAGTCAAGACTGGGAGGCTGAGTGGGCTGATGTGGCTTGAGCTCTAGGATGGAAAAGCAGAGGATGAGCTTCATGATAAGAAACCAGTGTTTCCTGGTTCTCTCCGCCAGGTTTTAAACATGGGCAGCATTTAATTTTTGAGTCAGCATTTTGCTATAATCTCCCCGCCTGTGGCGCTGCAGGATAGAAAGTGGGGTTGGAATGAATAGGGGACTCTCTGGGGGTGACTAAAGGGTCCGGGAGAGTCTGGCCCAAGGTGGAGGTAGTGGACACAGGACCCGAGTCAGGCAGGACGACAGCACCAGGTCCTGAAGTCCCAGAAAAGGGCAAGCAGAGGCTGAGGCGAGGACGGGATGACAAGAGCCCAGCTGTGGAGGGAGGGCTGCACCTGGCAGTCACCCCAGGCTCAGGAAGGAAGGATGGGGAGGGGACACAGGAGGAGACAGGAGCCACTCCAGTTGCCTGTAGTGGGGACATCAGGGAGTCGCAGTCTTATATCCCCCCAGCCTGCAGCTCTGTGACGACCACTGCAACACCAGAGGAACCCATAATCACCACCCTTTCCACCCTTCTGAGTGTGTTGCTGCTCACCCCCACCGGTGTGGGGGCAGGCACAGGGCATCCAGGCCTGTCTCTCTCAGCTCCCGCTCCCTCCTACCAGCCACGCCAGGCCTGTGCTGGGCAACCTGGGGTGGCTGAAAGGTGAAGACCCGCAGCTGGCTCAGTGACCTTGGTCCTTGGGAAGGTGCATGTCCTCAGAAGGGAGCAGGAACCACAGGCATGAACCCTGGACACCCAGACGCCCTTGGGAGCCGGGCGCTCACCTGGAGACCCAGGAATAGACATGCTAGACTCCCGGGGGAGCGCTGGGTGGACAGCCGCTCCAGCTCTGCAGCCTGTCAACACCAGGAATAATTAGAATCCTAAAAAGCCTCATTATTTCTCCCAGGGCCGAGGCGCCCTTTGGAAAAAGGGATGCTTCCTGCCAGATCGTCCCCTGAATGTGCGTTTGTCACAGGCTATTGTGTAAACCCACGGTTGGCCCATTTGAAAAGATGTGACTTATCCACTTGACTGGCCTTAACTCCAAACCCTCAAAGTGTGGCCGTAATTAGCAGTCTAGAGAGAAGCCAGGAAACATGGCGCGGCGGGGCTGGTGAAGTCAGCCCCGGGCCCTGAGCCCCTTGTTCTGCACGGGAGAACCGGAGGGAGGAGCTGCGGACACTTCAGGACACGGTCAGTCCTCAAGGAGAGAACCTGGGATGCAGACAAAGGCCCAGCATCAGATCCTCTCCTGCCACCAGGCTTGTTGAGGCCCTACTGTGTGCCTGCCCACACAAGGGTAGAGATGCAGCAGTAAACAGATGGAGTCCCTGCCCCCAGGAGCCGATGTCTGGAGTTGGGGTGCAGGCAGGAGCAGGTAAACCACCATCCACAGGAGTATCCCGGGTGGGAGAGGTGCTGGAAGAAAGTGGACAAGCTGACATTAGAGAGTCTGAGAGTCTGGCTCTGCGCTAGGGGATGGGGAGTGACAACCCTGGGCCACAGGGACAAGGAAGGCCTTTGTGAGGTGGGGACCTTGGAACTGAGACAGATATGGGGAGTAGAGCAGGAAGGGATGGGGAGGGCTCCCACCCCCGAGGCCTTCTCTGTAATGCTTTTCGGCTCTCCCCTTCCCCTGACTCCCCTCCTCATTCCTCAGGACTCAGCTGAAATGTCCCCTCCCCCAGGAAGACCTCCTTGACTGGTTTGGCTGAGCTGAGTGGTGGGGGATGTCATTCGACATTCTTTTCTGTGACATTCAAGCTCAGGGGCCAGTTCAGCTTTGTAACCTGCTGGACACCGATAGTCGTGAGGGGAGACTGAGCCTGTCTCTGTCACGGCAGCTGCGCCAGCGCCCAGCACAGCCCTGGCCCACACGGTGGCAGATGGTGGTTCAGTGGCTAAGTCGTGTCCAGCTTTTGTGACCCCAAGGACTGCAGCCCTCCAGGCTCCCCTGTCCGTAGGATTTTCCAGGCAAGGATACTGAAGTGGGCTGCCAGCTTCTCCTGCAGGGGATCTTTCCAACCCAGCAGTCAAAGCTGGGTCTCCTGTACTGCAGGCAGATTCTTTACCGAATGACTTGCCACGGCCCTCGTGAGCACTTGGTAAAAGTTTGTTGAATGAATACATGAATCCATACAATCCGATCCAATTTTCTCCTGCCCATTCTTAAATCCTCTTTTATTAGTTATTGTCCTTTTGAGGGCACGGGCTGATATAAGGCCATCACCCTGAGGTGTTGCCCCGAGGGTCCTGGTGATCCCCACCTCCTTAGGGTCACACTTTTGAATAATTCATCCCCTTGAATGTGGGCTGGACTCATTGCTTCACTGCTGTCAGGTAGAACATGCCAGAAAAGATGGAATTCACTTCTAATTTTCTATTTGGAGGGCTCTTTCTCACTGTCTCTTGGGTTACTAGTCCCAGGGGTAGCCAGTCACCATGTTGTAAGGCTGCTCAGCAGAGGGACTCATGTGCATGAGCCTTGATGCAAATCTACCAAGGCCTGCCGAAAGCCACAGGGCTGAGCTTCAGACAGACCCTGCTCGCCTCAGCTGTGAGATACCTGCAGCCCTGGCAGACACCTTGATAGCAGCCATGTGAGAGATCTTGAGCTAGAGGCCATCAGCTTGGCTGGGCCCAGCTGCTGCTGCTGCTAAGTCACTTCAGTCGTGTCCGACTCTGTGTGACCCCATAGATGGCAGCCCACCAGGCTCCCCCATCCCTGGGATTCTCCAGGCAAGAACACTGGAGTGGGTTGCCATTTCCTTCTCCAGTGCATGAAAGAGAAAAGTGAAAGTGAAGTCGCTCAGTCTGTCCGACTGTTAGCGACCCCATGAACTGCAGCCCACCAGGCTACTCCATCCATTGGATTTTCCAGGCAAGAGTACTGGGGTGGGGTGCCATTGCCTTCCCCGGCTGGGCCCAGACCCCTGCCCAAAAAAGCTACAAGATAGTAAAGAGCCACTACGTTTTGAGGTCCCTTACTACACAGCAATCAGTTCAGTTCAGTTCAGTTCACTTGCTCAGTTGTGTCTGACTCTTTGTGATCCCAAGAACCACAGCGCACCAGGCCTCTCTGTCCAACTGCCGGAGTCCACCCAAACCCATGTCCATTGAGTCAGTGATACCATCCAACCGTCTCATTCTCTGTTGTTCCCTTCTTTTCCTGCCTTCAATCCTTCCCAGAATCAGGGTCTTTTCCAATGAGTCAGCTCTTCACATCAGGTGGCCAAAGTATTAGAGTTTCAGCTTCAACATCAGTCCTTCCAATGAACACCCAGGACTGATCTTCTTTAAGATGGACTGGTTGGATCTCCTTGCAGTCCAAGAGACTCTCAAGAGTCTTCTCCAACACCACAGTTCAAAAGCATCAATTCTTTGGCACTCAACTTTCTTTATAGTCCAACTCTCACATCCATACATGACTACTGGAAAAACCATAGCTTTGACTAGATGGACTTTTGTTGAGAAAGTAATGTCTCTGCTTTTTAATATGCTGTCTAGGTTGTTCATAACATTTCTTCCAAGGAGTAAGCGTCTTTTAATTTCATGGCTGCAACTACATAGCAATAACTGTGTATATACAGTAACTGTGTATATAACAGTTAATATACAGTTATTCACCCACTTAAAATTCCCTTCTGTCACCTCATTGCCTTTAAGATGGTTTTCAGAATCTCTACATAAGATTGTCAGCAGCTTGAGGTCTTAAATTTGTCCTAGTCATATAGGTCTCTTAACACATGGCACAGAATCTGTTATAATAGCTGTCTATTATTTGTGTGTGTGTGTGGGTTGAAGATAGGATAGAAGGAAAAATGAAATTTATGTTTTAAAAAAATCCCATTAAGTACAGCCTTGTGGTCTGGGTGGGGCTAACTTTCCCGAGAAAGTGTGGAGGGGCATGATTGGTCTAAGTCACACAAGAATCACATTCACCTTGCCACAGCAATTGTATTTAAATCAGCACAAATGTTAAAAATTTTGCTAAGAATTAAGGGACATGGCTATTCTGCGTCTTGTCGAATGGTTGGTTTCAAGATATGAACGTGGAATCTGATGTAGCCACATCGTCACCACGAATGAAGCCAGCATGAGGGCAAAGTTAACCTATGAAGACAGTCAAAGTATAGAACTCTCTAAGAATAAACAAACTCTCACTTGGATCAAACCCTTCCTGTAGCCCATATCTGGTACCTCTCAGTCCTGTCAGCCAGTTAAATTCCCCCTATTTTAGGAAGTCTGTTACGTTTTCTGTTATTACAAAATGAAAGGATCTCCCATTTGACACAAGTTTCTGCTTTCCAAATCTTCTTCCTCTCATTCCCTATTCAGCTCAATTGCCCAGTGAATCAGTTTACTCAATGCTTCTATGTGCTACGCCTTTCTATACTTGTCCTCCAATAGACACATGAAAATCAAAAAGAGAGACTTCAACTTAAAAGAGGTCTATGAGAGCCCTCTAGGAGGAGTGGCAAACCACTGACAGACGTTAAGGCTCCATATTTTCTGAAAGAAGTATTTAGAGTATGAAAGAGCTGTTAGCTCTTCCTGGTGAGATCAGGAAAGGCTTCCAGGAGGAGGTGACACTTCACCTAGACTTTAATAGAGGCTGATAATTTCACCAGGTAGGAGGGAAGATGGGGACGGCAGACATGGGAGATGTAGGTGCAAAGGCCTGGCACTGGAGAGGTGCCTCAAGCACTGGAACAATTTATACACAGTTAGCACTGAGGGTCCATGCAGGATGGAAGCCAGAGGCAACGCTGGAAGTGCCCTGAGGGTCGGGGCTCAGTATGTGACCTCGAATGTGTGCCAAGGGCATCAGGACCTATCAAACAGAAGAGGGCCCATCAGACGTGTCTGAGCAATTGGCTACTCATGGTCTTTGAAAACTGCTGTTGCTGTCCAGTCACTAAGCCATGTCCAGCTCTTTGCGACCCCATGGACTGTAGCTCACCAGGCTCCTCTGTCCATGGAATTCTCCAGGCAAGAATACTGGAATAGGTTGCCATCCCCTTCTTCCTGACCTGGGGATCAAACTCAGGTCTCCTGGATTGCAGGCAGATTCTTTACCACTGAGCCACCAGGGAAGCCCCTTTGAAAGATTAAACCTCATAAAGTCAAAAATCTGTCCTGGCTCTAAAGCACTTTGAGCCAGCGAAGCCAGTAATGGCTGTTGACTTTAACTTGGGAAAGTTAACAGACTTGTTTGAACTGAAGTTCCACAAATAGGTTCATAAAGTCCTGCGGCGGGATGAGGGGACCTGGGAGCAGGTTGGAGAGGCCAGAGCTGGTGGGGAAGACCCAAGCCTTCATCACCAAGCCTGTCTCACGAGGGACCCCACACAGAAGGCATGGGGTTATCCTCCTGGGGACATTTCCCTCTCAGCTCTCCTCACCCACAAAAGACAGTAGCAGGGCCCAGACCTCCCACGGCTTCTGCTGCAAAGAACCACCAGGGGCAGCCCCCCAAGACCAGCTCCCCAAAACTAGTCCCAAATGAAATCAGACCTTCTTCCTTCTCTTTAAGGTGATTTAAGCCAACTTTCCCCTTTGGGAGGTAGCGGATGCTCATTTCATCAAATGGGCAGAAACCGACATGGTAGTTATTAGGGACCCTTTGAAGAAAAAAGTCAGGCCAGTGAAACATCAAAGGCAGCTTGGCTTCCTAGACAACAGTGAACCATGGCAACGGTGCCCCAATTCCCCCAGCAAAGCACAGCTCTGGAGGTCTCCAGTGAAGAAATAAGAAAACGCTTCTCTTGAGTATGATTAGGAAAAGCGTCTTCAAAGACCCTCTTGTGGCAGATTGCCTCACTGCAGCCCCATTGGCCAGGCAAGAAGACTGAGGCTCCAGTAAGCCAATTCCCTTCTTCCCGTCTCCCATTTAGATGAAGAAAGAGAGCCCCGAGTATTACTGACGACAGCATCAGCGGCCCTAAAAACCAAGCTCTAATGTAGAATGGTCCAACATGATACAAGTTGATTTCCCCCCAGGTAAAGTTGAGAATAGGTCTCACTAACAGGTGGAGGGCCCCCTCAGGGGACAATCCTGGGCCCAGGTCCCTTCCATCCTGTGACTCGGTATCTCCCACATCTGGCTGCTGAGGGTGATCTTCCTGCTCGTCCACGCCAGGCTGGCAGAAAGGGGAGGAGCTCATGGGAACTGAACAGAAACAAAAGAATAGGGAATCTCTGTCCTTCTGTGACTGAGGCTTAATAACAAAGCGTGTTTGAAAAGAAGCCAGGGTTACTGAGGATATGGTCAGGGATCTTCTGCTTTGAAGAAAACAGTGTCAGACTTTATTTTTTGGGGCTCCAAAATCACTGCAGATGGTGACTTCAGCCATGAAATTGGAAGACGCTTACTCCTTGGAAGAAAAGTTATGACCAACCTGGATAGTATATTCAAAAGCAGAGACATTACTTTGCCGACTAAGGTCCGCCTAGTCAAGGCTATGGTCTTTCCTGTGGTCATGTATGGATGTGAATGGGCTCCAAAATCACTGCAGATGGTGACTGCAGCCATGAAATTAAAAGACACTTACTCCTTGGAAGAAAAGTTATGACCAACCTGGATAGTATATTCAAAAGCAGAGACATTACTTTGCCGACTAAGGTCCGCCTGTGGTCATGTATGGATGTGAAAGTTGGACTGTGAAGAAAGCTGAGAGCCGAAGAATCGATGCTTTTGAACTGTGGTGTTGGAGAAGACTCTTGAGAGTCCCTTGGACTGCAAGGAGATCCAACCAGTCCATTCTGAAGGAGATCAACCCTGGGATTTCTTTGGAAGGAATGATGCTAAAGCTGACACTCCAGTACTTTGGCCACCTCATGCGAAGAGTTGACTCATAGGAGAAGACTCTGATGCTGGGAGGGACTGGGAGCAGGAGGAGAAGGGGACGACCGAGGATGAGATGGCTGGATGGCATCACGGACTCAATGGACGTGAGTCTGAGTGAACTCCGGGAGATGGTGATGGATAGGGAGGCCTGGCGTGCTGCGATTCATGGGGTCGCAAAGAGTTGGACATGACTGAGCGACTGAACTGAACTGAACTTTAATAAAATGCTGAGTAAGAATGTAGGAAATGGCTGAAAATTGTTACAAATGTCTTAACTGCTATTTTAAAGAAATGAAGATACGATTATACAGTTCTTTAATTTCAAAGAGAATAATTGGGAAAATAAAAGTTGAAGAAATGTCTGATAAAACAAATTGCAAATAGGCAAAGCTCTCTAAAAAGCCATTTGCTATGAAATGCTACAACTTTGAAATGAGTATAATGATCATTAAAGATTAACAATTAAAAATTTTTTCCCTTAATCCAGAGTTTATAACAAAAAGTAAAAGCTTAATGGAAGCTATATAAAAATAAATGTCAGGTCAAATTTAGGAACTTTAAGAATAAAATGTAAACAAACTCAAATACAATATTCAACAAAGCAGTTCATACTATTTTTAAAAATTATTACCATTTTAATGAATTGGTTTTTTCAGTCAGGATATCGTTTGTGTGTAGGGTAGGAGCAGATAAGCTGTTTGAACATTTATGCAATATAAGTTCTTACATATTATTACAAGTAAGCATAATTATAATTAAGATTAATTTTATTTGTACATAAACAATATATATTTTAAGTCACAAAATACAGGTGGAGAATGTTCCTGCTCATTGTAATAAACCTCAAAAAAAAAAAAAAAAACAGAAATCATTCTATTGTAATTTCTGAAAAATATACCACCTATCTATCTATTCTAAGGTATTTCATCCTATATAAATATATTCATCTGTCATCAAATATGCATTTTTCTATGTCCTGCGATCAGTGGAGATTGTCAGTTAGGTACTCAGTGCTAAATTCAAAATTGAAAATAAGTTAGCATGTAAAGTTTTATTTGGTGTTCTATAAATTTAATTTAAGGTGTTAACAATAAATTGTACATAATGGAAATTTCCTTAAGATGGGATTGAAATATTCCCATTTAAAGAAGTTTAAATGACAAAATCATGAAAGCCAAACTGGACTTCCATTCATGGAAACTGCATGTCATTAAAGATGCTGAGGTGACTGAATTAAAAGATGCATTTTTAACTAAGACACCAAAGTTGTAGTTAAGTAGAGATTTAGAAAACTCAGAATCTGAATGGTAAGATGCATGGGTTGATGTTTTTTTTGTTTTTTAAGCATGTCAAGCACTAATCTAATTTGCCAAAACACCTCGTAATACCACACAAAATTTAAAATCTGTTGCAGTGTTGCCATCTGATCTGTTATAATGACTGCTGTAAAATTATCTTTTATAAATGGTCTGAAAGTATATTCTTTCTGTTATATATGTATTTTACTATATCATCCTGTACAAAATTTAATATTATAGAATGATATTTAGTTAAACATATTTTGGTGCAGTCATAACATCCCTATATCTGTTAAGTAAGTGAATTGCCCAACAAAATAGTCCAAGAACCTCTTTCTTTTTCAGCTAGAAATTCCTCTACCTCCAATCCCTTCCATACTGAAAACATTGTTGACTGTACTTTTCCAAAGTGGTGATTAATTCAGGAGATAGTGGCAGATGAAGATGATGATGGAAATACTGGAAGAGTGCCTTCATGCATTCTTTTCTTTGAAACCATCATCCAGATATTCAAAAACTCTAGTGACTCCACAATCCATCAGCTCTCCACAGTCCACCATATTTATTCCCCTGTATGAACACCCTTGTATCTTCTCTGTTTGATTTATTCCCTATCCTATAAACTCATCATTCCCCAGAATTACCACCTGAGTCTCAACACCTATCCTCAGAGCCATTGCTTTCCCTACCACCTCACATTCTATTTACAAGAGAACCAGCCCTTAGGCATAGGTGTTATGAACAGTTGCTGGAAGCTTGGGGCAATCCCACCAGAATGTTAGAGCCATAATAAGGAAAAATGGATTTTGTGGTATCCAAATCACTGTGCAATGCATTACTTCTAAATACAACTGTAAATGATAGTTTCTGTAGGTCTTCCAATTACTCTATTTTGCTTGAGGTAGTTTTCTTTCTTTTTTTTTTTAATTTAAAATAGTTGAAATGGACCAACTAGGGGATTAAACATGAATTATGTATGACGCTTTTGTAGAAAAAATGTCTACATTTCAGAAAAAAATATTTTAAAAATTCTGTTTTTTAGGATGATATGCTTCTACTGCATTCCAGATGTTTCCTTGCTGTTGACAGCTCTCAATTACTGTATCACTCATGGCATTTTCCACCCCTTTTCTTCCTCCATTTCAGTGGACTTGGGGAGAATAAGTTAGACATGTTCAACTGTCTCAAATCATATTTTAAAAAGTTTGCATAGAGCATACCTTCAGCATGCTGCTTCTCCAGGTGCTAAGTAGTAGTTGGTCATATTCTCCTCTATACCCTCCCCTCCCCCCACATACCCCTAATTAAGCTATGTTTTCAACTTTTGTCTTATTAGTACTCAGGTTACTATTTTTGCTTCCAAACACTTTAGTAATTATCTTATGTCTCAATAAGTAGTTTAAAGTAAATAGAATGAATAAACAATAATAAATAGAGCACACAGAAATATGTAGAATAAATAGATTCAAGTCAAAAAAGAACAGTGATAAATATTGAGTCCTTCAATGACCTCAAAAAGAGTTTCACAGTTAAGGAATTCTAAGATAACAATTTTGGGGAAAAGACACAGACAGGGGGATTTGATAGAGCTAGAATACATGTCTTTGAGTCTTGTGCACTACGGCATTTTGACCTTAGTGTGAGGGGCTAATTTAGAGCTAGAGGGCATTTATCATGGCGCTATTGGCTTTTAATTCCTGTGGAGTAGGCAAAAGGCTTCAGAGTACAGGTGTCTTGGCAGATGCTAGCAAGGGAGGATTAGCAAGCAAAAGCTTGAGCCACATGGGCCTCAACAGAAGCACGGCTGGCCTTGACCAAATTCAGTGACTTTCACTTCACTTCACTTCATTCTAGAAGAGTTAAATGAAATAGGAGAGCCCAATCCAGTGCCATTTTCTCAGGTCTGAAACTCACAACTTAAAGCTAGAACCTCCTTAGTGCTACTAATACATGTGGAACATAGCTGCTGTAGAGTTTTAAGGTAGCAAATATCTTGCTTGAGGACACAGGCTACTGCAGCTTTATCTTAAACTACACTTATAGTATATATGCTCGCAGCCAGGGCTTTACCAGGTGCTTTGGCAGATGCTGACAAATCACAGAAGCCTCAGTAATCAGGCACAGCTGAGGCAAATATACAATTATAGGAAAAGAGTGTCTTTATAGGCCATTCAGTCACTGGTTGGCAGCACAATATTTGCTACCTTAAAACTCTACGGCAGCTATGTTCCACATGTATTAGTAGCACTAGGGAGGTTCTAGCTTTAAGTTGTGAGTTCCAGACCTGAGAAAATGGCACTGGATTGGGCTCTCCTATTTCATTTAACTCTTCTAGAATGAAGTGAAGTGAACTGAAGTGAAAGTCACTCAGTCCTGTCTGACTCTTTGCAACCCCATGGACTGTAGCCTACCAGGCGCCTCTGTCCATGGGATTTCTTCTAGAATAGATGAACAAAATGAGATAATGGGAAAAACACACGCATACAAAACAAACACAAAACAATCAAAATACTAGACATTTAGCCCGCTATTGCAGAAAATGCAGCAACAAGGAAATGCTATTCAAAGTTAGTAATATTAAAGCAAAAGGAAGACATGTTGATTTTTATTAGCCCCCTAGGGGCTTTGCTTCAAAAACATCAACAGCAGTTTCAGCTGTAGAGTACATCATTTTAGCCGAAACCAAAGTGGGAAAGTAAGCAATTTCTACAAAGTAGGTTTCTTAGGCTTAGGAGAATGCACTGAAAGAAGTAGAAATGATTTAGAAACAAAAATGCATATTTCTGTGAGAGCATGGTCTCTACATCACCAGATGGAATATATACTCATCAGTATTGGCACAAAAACACAGGGCTTGAAGGGGAAATAACAACGTGGTAACTACAGCTCCATGATTAATCACTTGATAGGAATGAATTTTAGTTCAGAAGAGTTTGGAGACATGATACAGAATGAGTTTTCTCCAAGTCATTCCAGGAAAACCATTGTCAAGATTTATGACATCCCTAATTTATGACATTTATGGTAAAGAATCTGCCTGCAATGTGGGAGACCTGGGTTGGATCCCTTTGTTGGGAAGAGTTCTGTCCTGGAGAATTCCATGGACTGTAAGTCCATGGGGTCACAAAGAATCAGACATGACTGAGTGACTTTCACTTTCACTTCCCCCTTTACTCACTTAATGCCAAACCTCCACTATGGTTTCTACAGCATGAAAAAATGAGTTATGTGAACAAAATTTTGCCAGGGCTAACAGGTCCTAGAGAGATTTCTGTTCTACATTTGGTGAGATTAGATCCTGTGTTTTGAAATATTATGTTCTCTTTGTACTCTATAAAAGTAAGGTATGTTAAGATAGTACAACTCCAAAGGCTCTAAGACCTACATCTATTTCCAAGAGAGAGAGTTCCAGTTATAACTACTGAAGGAACAAAACTCAGATGTTAACATCCATCTATCTACCGCTGCTGCTGCTAAGTCACTTCAGTCGTGTCCGACTCTGTGCGACCCCATAGATGGCAGCCCATCTGAGACTGAATAAAATATAATGTTGGAAGGGTGAGATTTTACATTAATGTATTTGAAATATAGTATTGCAAGGACAAAGAAAATTTTATTTTGGACTTTAATTTCTCTGAGTTTTAGGATTTTAAGCTTTTAATTTGTGATAATATTTAATCTTCAAGATTTTAATTTTACTTTGGAAATTTATAACAGAAATTATACTCAAATTTAGGTCATCTCTTGGTTGCTGGCATTTTATTGCAGTAGCTATGTATTTTGTTCTTGGCGTATGCTGTCTTCAATTTCATGGGAGGGCTTAGATGGTTTATATTGGACTAAGTGAATCACAATATTTGCAGTGAGAAATAGAATAAAGAATGTCTATTTAGCTTTAGTAAAGTGAAGGCTTGCAGTTGATCCAATTAGTGTATCTTTATCTACTTGCCTCCTTTGGTGATGCCAGACAGGTAACAAAAGTATAATGGTTTTGATTGGAGCTCAGTATCATAAATGTGGGAGCAGAACTGTTCAAAAATATTTTCCATCTTTTCCCCAAAGAAAAAATAATCAGAACCCTTTTTGGCTATGGATTTAATGGTGATGCTCAGCTAGTTAACAACAGAAATAAAAGCAAACAAAACTTTGTCATATTAGGGTGATGACATCAGTGGGAACCCTTGATAAAAGTGAAAGAGGAGAGTGAAAAATTTGGCCTAAAGCTCAACATTCAGAAAACTAAGATCATGGCATTCGGTCTCATCACTTCATGGCAAATAGATGGGGAAACAATGGAAACAGTGAGAGACTTTATTTTGCAGGGCTCCCAAATCACTGCAGATGGTGACTGCAGGCATGAAATTAAAAGACACTTGCTCCTTGGAAGGAAACTTATGACCAACCTAGACAGCATATTAAAAAGCAGAGACATTACTCTGCCAGCCAAAGTCCGTCTAGTCAAAGCTATAGTTTTTTCAGTAGTCATGTATGGATGTGAGAGTTGGACTATAAAGAAAGCTGAGTGCCAAAGAATTAATGCTTTTGAACTGTGGTGTTGAAGAAGACTCTTGATTATCTCTTGGACTGCAAGGAGATCCAACCAGTCCATCCTAATGGAGATAAGTCCTGGGTGTTCATTGGAAGGACTGATGCTGAAGCTGAAACTCCAATATTTTGGCCACCTGATACGAAGAGCTGACTCACTGGAAAAGACCCTGAGGCTGGGAAAGATTGAAGGCGGGAGGAGAAGGGGACGATAGAGGATGACGTGGTTGGATGGTATTACCAACTCAATGTTCATGAGTTTGAGTAAACTCCGGGAGTTGGTGATAGACAGGGAGGCTTGGTGTGCTGCGGTTCATGGGGTCACGAAGAATCAGTCAGACACAACTGAGCAACTGAACTGAACTGAACTGAACTGAACTGAATCAGTGGGAACATATCTTCTCTTTCCCAAGATTTTCTGCCTGTGTAGAGACATCAGTAACCATGAAACTCTTGGCCTTTGTCTATATCAGTGGAGATACCATGATTATTGATGAATAATTTTTGAAATAATAATTCTGATGTAATCAGCTTGTCCAATTTTCATTTAAGAAGTGAAATTCTCACAAGGAAAAGACATTCCATTTTGCTGAGAATTTTGATTTCAGTTTCATAAATTTAATTTGGGCTGGTCACTATTTCTCCTCCTCATCTAAACTTCCCTCCAGGTTTTGTTTTAGATGGACTAGCCTCTGATACCACAGGATATTTGATGGCAGGAGTGTCTATGTACTTCTGGGGTTCAGCACTCCCTTGACTGTGAGACTAACATAAATGCCCCAATTTATAATTTACCAATGATAAAGCTAATATTTTGAGCTCTAATGCCATATTCTCTGTCTTTTTCTCAAAATTTTCAGAGCCCAAGTTGTAATTAAAACTATAATTTTGTAGTTGCCTTTAAAAACCCAAATAATTTTTTATAACTCAAAACACTAAGTTTAGGTTGCTAAAAACCAGCTCTAATTCTACAATTCTGTCTATGTGGAAAGCCAGCAGAAAAGGCAACTTTAGCTGCAGGCTGTTTCTTCAAAAACACATGGTAGCTGTGAGCAAAATTTACTCTCATTTAAATCAGCGTACCTCAGAATCTAGGGAATGATGTGATCAGATTATGCAGACATGGAAAAAGTATTAGTCCATATTTAAATAGACATGAGTAATTCTGATTTTAGGTACTAACTTACTCTGATACTGTTTTTATTCACCATGAATAAAATTTATTCATGGAGGAAGAATTGGTTAGAACTATCATACTGGAGATTTTGGTTGAATATATTATCTGTACATTGTTTATATAATTATTCAAGACATAAGATTTTTTTAGTTTTAGTGAATGATATTTTGGAAGGTCCAGAGAAGCAGTGTGAAACATTTTTTTTTCTTTTTAAATGATGCAAAGTGGAATATGTGGTAAGGATAAAATCCCTCTAGGGTTTTTGGAATGCAGACCGATAATGAAAGCATGGAGCCTAGTTTATGAGCTAGAAGGATAATATGTACTATGGAAATAATAGGAGCACAAGTGGGAAAATGAAAAATATAGAAACCTTGTGTGCCTAAGGAAAGGCATTGACATTTTCAAATGATATTTGATAATGCCATTTCTGTAAATATGTTTTAAGTACAGAAACCTTTTGCATGAGAAACCTGTGGAAAGTTTTTCTTGGAAAGTCTTTAGAGACAACTAAGAAGTCTTTAAAAAAATAATGCTGGTTTTCACCTTATAGAATGGATATCCTGATATTCTAATGTATACTGAGGCAAAATATCACTTTGGGTTCAAATAACTTTTACACTTTTCCATATATTTCTTATTCTCCAGCAGGACTCAAGTTTTTATTTTGGGGGTATGAATTTGACCATGGTGCTGAATAATGCAAGTAGGTCTTGCACATCATGGACTCTGTGTACATGGAACAAGGTATAATTTGTAGTAACAATTTTGTATCTCTCTTTTCTTGTGCTTCATTGAGGACAAAGAAAAAAGTAATGGAGATATTCATGGTTTAAAGTTGAATTGGTCTGTCATTTACTACCTTTGCAATTTAAGTTACTTAAGCTTCCTAAATTCAGATTTACCATTTATGAAATGATAGTCATACTGATATATTTATAGGGTTGTTAAGGATTGTATCTGGCATCTCACATTAAAAAAAAAGTATGCAAATAAATACTAGATCTCTTTCTCCTCGCTCATAATCCTTTACTGAAAGAACAGTATCTAATTCATTTCCAACTTGTCGCATTCTATACAATGCCACTTGCTAAGATAGTCATATAAACATGTGATTGTTGTTAAGTGGTGCATTTTTAGATAATAATTTTTGAAACTATCTAAATGTGTTGTTGTAGAATACCAATGTGGTCTCTCAATTTCCAGGTTGATCTCACATAATAGAGACATTTTTCTGTCCATGAGATGTTTCTTTGTGCTTCTTTGAACTGTGATTGGCCAGTCTTCTCTGTCTATGGGATCTTTCAGGCAAGTATATTGGAATGAATTGCATTTCCTCCTAAGATCTCCCAACCCAGAGATCTAATCTGCGTCACCTGTGTCTCCTGCACTGGAATCATATTGATTACCTGCTAAGCCACCTGGGAAGCCAAGAGACATTTTCAGAGGTAAGTAATTTACCATTTGTGCCAAAACTATTCAGTGAGCATCAAAATACCTAAGCACACAGTGAGAAAACACTGTGAAAATATGCTATCTTTAACTTTTGGCTGTATGTCAAAAAAACATTTTGAACTATGATTCTCTTTCAATTTAAAAAGTTATGTGACCTTAGACAAGTCATTAACCTCTTTATGTATCACTTGTAATACACCTTTTAATTCTATAAAAGTGGTTGGTTAAAATAATCTGCATATATTCATTTAGCTCAAATACAGAACAAAATGGAACAGACACAATAAACATTTAAGCATGGATTTGGGATTTCCTAAATCTCAAACCCTGTTTCCCACATTCTGGGCAGTGGTACCTAATGTCTCCACCAGAGCACTCAGGATCACCCTAATTCTGCATTTTTTTCTTTATTCTGAGCAAGAAGCTAGTTGTAAATCCATATGTAAAATTTATTTAGTTCATAATCAAGTTCTCATACCTTTGTTTTGAACTTGTGATCTGAGCATTGTATTCTCAAATTTCTGCTTTCATGCTGCTAAGAATTTCTTTTGGGTCTTCAGGTTTGCATTTCATTTTCTTTGATCCTATGTTTCAGAATCCTGGCCACCTTACACTTTTGCTCATATAACAACATAGACATATCTGTCTACCTTCCTAAACTGATTTTTTTCCCCTGCAAGAAGTCCCACACAATATAGAGAGCTTGCAAGTAATTTCCATTTCACCTAATTGTTGAGTCTAAATTGCTGTTAAAATGCTTAAAAATAATAATCTCTTTCTGTAGTACTAAATAGTATAGTAGAATAGTTCATGATTAGGATTCAGATGGTGTATGTGTGTGTGTGTTGTGTAGAACAGTTCATGATTAGGATTCACATGGGGTGTGTGTGTGTGTTGTGTAGAACAGTTCATGATTAGTATTCACATGATGTGTGTGTGTGTGTGTTTATGTTGTGTAGAATAGTTCATGATTAGGAGTCACATGGTGTGTGTGTGTTGTGTAGAACAGTTCATGATTAGGATTCACATGGTGTATGTGTGTGTGTGTTGTATGGAATAGTTCATGATTAGGATTCACATGGTGTATGTGTGTGTGTGTTGTGTAGAATAGTTCATGATTAGGAGTCACATGGTGTGTGTGTGTTGTGTAGAACAGCTCATGATTAGGATTCGCATGGTGTGTGTGTGTGTTGTGTAGAATAGTTCATGATTAGGATTCACATGGTGTATGTGTGTGTGTGTTGTGTAGAATAGTTCATGATTAGGATTCACATGGTGTGTGTGTGTGTGTGTGTGTGTGTGTGTGTGTGTGTTGTAAAGACAGATAATGGAATTAAGAACACATCCAATGTGATATTGAGTTGGGTCAAGCTGATCTCATCTTAGAAGCCTAAACTAGAATTTAGAATAACCTTGACAAATTAGAGAAGTCATCCATCAAAAACAGTATGAAATTTAATAGTGACAAGTGCAGGGTAGTACATAGGGGAAATCGACTAAGGATACATACAAGAGGCACAGAAATGACTCTAAGCAATTGTGAAAAAAATAAAGTGTGGAAACTATAGGGGATAGAAGCTAAAAATTAATCAGCATTAAACTGTTTTTAATTTTCAAGAGCTGATATGACACTTAGATACACAGTATTATAAGAGCTATCATAGCAAAGCAGAGAAGTAATCTTTTGGCTCTGTAAAATCTGAGGATAATCCTCTTCTAAATTTTGCCAGTAGTGAGAACTTTATTCCTGAATTATGTTTGTTTGCTCTCGTAATTATTTACTGAGACCTACTGTTTAGAGTGTGAATTGCTATAGACTATCATTTGATACTTCTTTCTAATTACCACACATGTTAAAAGTCGCTTCAGTTGTGTCCAACTCTACAACTCTACGGACTATAGCTTGCCAGGATCCTCTGTCCGTGGGATTCTCCAGGCAGTAATACTGGAGTGGGTTGCCATGCCCTTCTTCAGGGATTCTTTCCAACCCAGGGATCGAATCCATGTCTCTTATGTCTCCTGCTTTGGCAGGTGGGTTCTTTACCACTAGCACCACTTGGGAAGCATGTACTTGTAAATGTCTCCTGTATCACATTCTATAATTGTATTGTATNACCCAGGGATCGAATCCATGTCTCTTATGTCTCCTGCTTTGGCAGGTGGGTTCTTTACCACTAGCACCACTTGGGAAGCATGTACTTGTAAATGTCTCCTGTATCACATTCTATAATTGTATTGTATTCTGTATTGGACATATATCACATTTTGTCTGTCTTGCATCTCTTAATTCAGAAATTGTTCTCTCTGTTTTAATGAGATTGTTAAATTAGTCACACATTCACACCTTGACTATCACTACACAATCAGGAAGAATGAGTGACTAAAGGATAGGCATGTAATGAAAGATGAGCTGTTTCCAAAACATACCAGGGCTCTTGTCAGGGTTAGGAAGAAACAGGTCTTCCCTCGTCTCTGAAACTCCACAATAAAACTGTAGGGTAAGCCTAAAAATGTGTTGACCCTCTTTGCTTTTCTGTGTAGAAAACTAGCTTAAGTTTTAATTAATATTAAGAAAATAAGAGTTCAATCTTGGATATAATGAAACATAACTTTGATGATATCACTTAAGCCTTTGAATCATGTTGTTGTTCCATCACTAAGTCGTGTCTGACTCTTTGCGACCCCATGGACTGCAGCACACCAGGCCTCCCTGTCCCTCGCTATCTCCCAGAGTTTGGCCAAACTCATGCCCATTGAATCAGCCAACTCTGGATCATAATGGACTGAAATAACTCCCAACAATGGACTTTTAAGTTAAATTAACTAATAATTTTATGTTATTATTTTGGTTTTTAAGCTAATTTGATTTAAATTTATGTTATTTGCAACCCAGGAGTTTAGACTAACACATTCATTGGTGATTATTCTAATAGAGACATAGTATAAGATCTGGTTATGAGGTTCTCCTCATTTCTTCACCACCAAAAGAATGGGTATTTTTACACATAGTGTTATGAAAAAGAGGCAGATCTATAGAAAAATGAACAAAATGTATTAGGTAGGACCTTGACATATAAGCTGCCGGCAATGTGGGAGATTGGGCTTGATCCTCAGGTCGGGAAGATTCCCTGGAGAAGGGAATGGCTACCCACTATAGTATTCTTGCCTGGAGAATTTCACAGGGGAGCCTGGTGGGCTATAGTCCATGAAGGTTGCAGAGTCAGACATGACTGAGCAACTAAAACTTTCCTCTCATATCTTAAATGTTAATCTTGTTTACTTTGGATTTCAATGTCTTTCAAGGTGACACAGCAGTAAAAGGATCTGCCTACCAATGTAGGAGATGGAAGATCCTTGGGTCAGGAAGATCCCCTTGAGTGGGAAATGTCAACCCACTTCAGTATTCTTGCCTGTAAAATTACATGGAAAGAGGAGATGGGGGGCTTCACTCCATTGGCTCACAGAGTCAGACATGACTGAGCATATCAGTGTTAATATCTGGGATTTAGACTAGAGTTGTGAAAATATCACAGTGGTGATATTGAGTGCCAACATGATATTTATCAAATGAAAAGAGTGTTGGTTAATTTTATGTATCAACTTACCTCAGACACAGGGTGCTGAGGCATTTGTGTAAATATTATTTCTGGGTGTAACTGAAGTGTGTTTCTGGATGATTTTAACATTTTAATCAGCAGAGTGAGTAGATTCCCCTCTGTGATGGTTAATTTTGTATGTCAACTTGACAAGCCATGTGGTGACCAGATTAAATATTAGGTCTAGTGTTTCCAGATGAGATTAGCATTTGAATCAATGAATTCTGTAAAACAGATAGTCTTCCCCAGTGTGGGCAGGCATTGTCTAATCCCTTGAGGTGCTGCTGCTGCTGCTAAGTCACTTCAGTCGTGTCCGACTCTGTGTGACCCCATAGACGGCAGNGCTAGGCAGCGAGAGGAACAGGGAGAAAGCAGGGGAGTCTGAAGTCTGGTGAATGCAGGGGAGAAGCTGTGAGGGGGACAGAGTGGGCCTGATCAGGACGCCTGGCAGACCTGGCAGAGGAGACCCAGTTTTCTTCCAAGTGCCGTTGGAAGGCCTAGAGGGCAGCCGATCCACAGTGTGTGCCACCTGAAGCATGCAATTTAGGGCTTTCTTGTTAAAGGAGCCCAGAATTAGGAAGCAGACTTAGCTACATAATTTAACATTTATTTTGAAGGTAAAAAGAGATTATAATAAATCACAGATTTTTTTTAAAAAACCCTGAAAATGACCACCAAAATGACAGAATCAAGAAAAATAACAGGGTACTTTGAATTAGCATCTTGACACCCCCCCCCAAAGTACTTCTTCCCCTTACCTTTTTGGCCTTCATCTCCTCACAGTACATCTTTTACGGTGATCATTTGTGATATCATTTTCTGGAGAGCAGATAGAAAGATAATTTAGCCTTTCCTCTAGCAGAGTTTGATGGAAATGGTTATTATTATTATTATTGATTTCTGAATGTTTGATTTTCATCATCACAATTCATTATTGATGAGTCATCCTGTACATTTTTAAGATCATTGTGAAACCTCTATCAAGTTGTTTCGCACAGAAGCTGTGAGATTTCAGGAACTTTCAAAGCTTCTTGGACAGCTATGAAGCCCAGTTAACCCTCAAATTAGGATGCTCCTTAGCTGCACTGCTGCCTCCACCCTGGGACCTAGGATGGAGCCCAGAGCATAGAAGACTGTGAAGCTAAATCCACAGGTAAACCCACCTCGGACTGGATGGGGCTGGACAGGGGAGGGAAGAGGAGGGTCTAATCACCCAGATGCCAAATAGCGAATGGGCTCCAGGGAACAGAGGAGGCAGCTGGAGCACAGCTGACTTGTCCAAGAGAGAAACGGTGATGCGTGGACCAGACTGATGGCCACACAGATAGAAGAAATAGATTCCAGGAATACCTTGTATGTGCTGACCTAGGGAAGAGGCCTTGGGGATAATCTAAGTGTGTCAAAGTGTCTGCCACACACTAGACTGATTCCTTGTCTTTCTTCCTTGAATTTTGGGCTCCAGGACCCTGCCTGTCTCCTCCCCATCTTCCCTTGTCTATAAGCCCATCACCAGCCACAGACTGGCAGCTGGACACCTAACTCTCTTGGAAATGGGTCTGTTGGTAGCACACTAACTCTATCTCCTGCTGTACCAATAAATAAGGCAGGTCCATTCAACTGATTGGGCTTCCCTGGTGAATCAGATGGTAAAGAATCCCCCTCCATTGTGGGAGACCTGGGTTCGATCCCTAGGTTGGGAAGATCTCTTGGAGGAGGAAACAGCTACCCAATCCAGTATTCTTGCCTGGAGAATTCCTTGGACAGAGAAGAAATAAGGCAGGTCCATTCAACTGATTGGGCTTCCCTGGTGAATCAGATGGTAAAGAATCCCCCTCCATTGTGGGAGACCTGGGTTCGATCCCTAGGTTGGGAAGATCTCTTGGAGGAGGAAACAGCTACCCAATCCAGTATTCTTGCCTGGAGAATTCCTTGGACAGAGAAGTCTGGAAGGCTATGATACATGGGGTCAGAAAGAATTGGACACTACTGAGCGACTTCCATATCTTTGGCTGATTGGTCCCATTATTTTCAGAAGGAACCAGAAGTTGGCAAAGTTGTGGATGTGCTGACATCTCAGAGGTGGGACTAAAGTCAGAGGAGGCATCTACTGACTGGGGCCTCTGTCAGCTTTCCTGTGCTGTCCTGCCTCCCCGGGGCCCTCAGCCCAGAGCACGTGGGACCAGTGCTGTTTCAGGGTCCTCACTAGCAGGCGCAGGCCCTGTGACGACAGGGGCTCTGGGCTGGGGGCAAGTGTTCAGAGCTATCCGGACGATGAACTTCAGTGTGGTTAATGATGGAGGGTGGAGTCTCACTGCAAAACAATAAAGGATGAGGAAAGTGGAGAAGGTGGTCCCCGCCTCCCATCGGGCAAGGAAAGGCTTCAGCACCGACGTCTTCACTCTGCAGAGTCTGAAACACTGTGAACTAGCCAGGACCGCAGACTCTGAGGAACCTAACCCCTGAAAACCGACCCCTTGCTTTTGACAAAGGAAATAACCCATTTAGGGTAAGGATGTTTGAGATAACAAACCCGAGCTGAACCTAAGGACCATCCTGCCTCCAGTGCAATTGACCAGCTGTATTCAGAAGCGGATAATAACCGGCAAGATTGGTAATAACAACCACACAGAAGCAGCTCCTCACAAAAGAAAAAGAAATGAGTACAAAGGAATGTAAAGAAAAGGCAGATGAAGAATTTACTTCATAAAAATAATTACCTTAGATCCAGAGGAAAATTCAGATAACCTAACAGGATGACCAAGCACAAAACAAGAAACTCAAAGAGCCAAGGGCTCAAAGATGAGCTACTGATGAGAATTATAAAGAGAGTTGAATATGAGCTGGTGTATCTTAAGAGAGAAAATGAAGAAATGAATGAAAATGTTCCAGAGATGAATGCCATGAAAATCAATAAAAATGAGTAAGCATGAATGGAGATTCCAGGAGGAAGGCAGAAAAATCAATTTCAGGAAATTATTCACATCAAGATGGAAAAGAACAAAGCTGGAGAAGAGATCATAAGCATTTCTCACCCTGCCTTGCGGTGTCTGAGCCCAGTGTGACTTCCAACATGTCTGCACAGCTGGTCAAGACAGGCTGCAGTGGCCTGTGGACCATGAGCAGGACCCTGGCCTCAACCTCATTAGCCTGTCCACTTCCAAACACTTTCTACTGAGTCCCTTGCCCACTGGCTGGAGTATTACGTTGCTACAAAGGCGCTGGGTGGAGAGTTTCCAGGTCACAGGGTGAGTTAAACTGTCTTTTAAACTGTCTCAGCAGCCAGGAAGCATAAGCACTTCATAGCCTTTTTCTGTTACTCTGGAATTTCGATGCCTTGGTTTGGCTGCTGAAAGAATGGGGTTATTTGAGAACATTTCAAAAGGAATGAATGATTTTTTTTTTATTGATCTCTTTGTAAGAGCAACTTGTCAAGCTGCGGTCAGCAGGTAACAGCAACTGGGATAACAGGGCGATGAAGACCATCACAGAGGCCCGCTCAGCCTGCAAGGAGGACATCGCCTTGTGAGGAAAGCAGTTTCCAGGGACACAGAGAAGAAATCCCTCACTCCACTGCCTCATCCCAGGAGGCCTGAAGCTACTGAGTTACAGGGCAGTGACTCTCAGGCAGACGCTTGAGATAGTTCACGGACAGTATTATTTTCTTTAGACAATCCTTGGAGTTTCATTAGGAAAAAAGCAGTCCTTAGGTCTTAAAGATTTCAAGAAAATACAGGTTATAAAGTCATTCTCATTGTTTCCAACTGACAATAGGAATTGACTAGGGTATCTACTCAAGCTGTTTGCTGCCATAAAATGCAATCAGAAAGGCAGCAATCAAAAACATTACACTATCATGGTTCATGAAAATGAAAGTTGAGTGTTAGTCGCTCAGTCGTGTTCTACTCTGCGAATCCATGAACTGTAGCCCCCCAGGCTCCTCTGATAACGGAATTCCTGTGTGTGTTAGATACCCAGTTGTGTCTGACTCTTTGCAACCCCATCGACTGTGGCCCACCAGGTTCCTCTGTCCATGGAATTCTTCAGGCAATAATACTGGAGTGGATTGCTATTTCCTTCTCCAGGGAATCTTCCCGACCCAGGGACTGAACCCGGGTCTCCTGCATTGGAGATGGATTCCTTACCATCTAAGCCACCAGAGAAGCTCATGGAATGCATAGTATCACATAAGGAAAGGTGTGTGCATCACACATATTCACGTGTACTCTATGTATACTATATACTACTACATATGCTGCAATATGATGCTGTCAAAGTGCTGCACTCAATATGCCAGCAAATTTGGAAAACCCAGCAGTGGCCACAGGACTGGAAAAGGTCAGTTTTCATTCCAATCCCAAAGAAAGGCAATGCCAAAGAATGCTCAACCTACCGCACAATTGCACTCATCTCACACGCTAGTAAAGTAATGCTCAAAATTCTCCAAGCCAGGCTTCAGCAATACGTGAACCGTGAACTTCCTGATGTTCAAGCTGGTTTTAGAACAGGCAGAGGAACCAGAGATCAAATTGCCAACATCCGCTGGATCATGGAAAAAGCAAGAGAGTTCCAGAAAAACATCTATTTCTGCTTTATTGACTATGCCAAAGCCTTTGACTGTGTGGATCACAAGAAACTGTGGAAAATTCT
>SJYX01006072.1:0-40701 GCA_006410675.1 Oreotragus oreotragus | reverse complement strand
CATGGACTGTAGCCCACCAGGCTCCTCTGTCCATGGAATTTTCCAGGCAAGAATACTAGAGTGAGTATCCATTTCCTTCTGCAGGGGATCTTCCTGACCCAAGGATCGAACTCACCTCTCTTGTGTCCCCTGCCTTGACAGGCATATTTTTTTACCACTATACCACCTGGGAAGTCCATATGAATACTATATTAACTCATTTACACTGTATAGTATATATATTCACAATGTATATATTATATACACAAGTTTTTCATTGAACTATTAATTGAAGCTTTAAAGTCTTATATGAAACATATCAGTCTTAGATGTTTAATAAAACACATCTTTGACTCTAAAGAGAAAACGAATATAGAGACAGTATATGGACATGGAGGACAGGTAGGGAAGTTGGATACTACACAGTCCTGATGGAGATGAGAACACAGCAGTTGGAGCAAAGCAGCATTCAGAGAGACCGCCCCCCTCTCCAACAGCGTCCACTAAATCTGCTGTGCGTACAGGCACGTGCTGAGGGGTGCTAAGAGTTATCAGTCAGGCATGATTCCTGCCCTCAAAGAGTTCTCCAGCCTGTGAGGACTCTAGGCAAATAACAAGTGATTAAAATACAGTGGGAGGGCTTTCCTGGTGGCTCAGTGATAAAGAATCCACCCGCTAATGCAGGAGACGCAGGACCCATCCCCGGTCCGGGAAGGCTTTACATGCCACAGAGTAACTGAGCTTGTGCACCACAATTATTGAGCCTGTGCTCTAGAGCCTGGGAGCCACAGCTACTGAAGCCCGCATGGCCTAGAGCTGTGCTCTGCAGTGGAAGAGGCCCCCATAATAAAAAGCCCACACACCACAGCAAAGAGTAACCCTCGCTAGATGCAACTGGAGAGAGGCTTGCACAGCTGTGAAGACCCAGCAGGACCATAAATAAATGAATAAATAAATAAAACTATTAACATTTTTAAAAATATAATGGGAGAAATTCTAGAAAAGAGGTTTGCTCTGGGAACTATTGAGGGCCAGGATGGACAAGGGTATATGGCATGTGTCCGGCCCTGAGCTTGGCTATGAAGTCACCTTGTCAGGTCGCTGCTATGGAAAAGCCTGGGATCAGAGGGTGGGAAGTGACTTGCTAAAGGTCACATAACCTGCAAATGGTAAAACTGGGCTCTAAAACCAGGTGTGTCTGCTTCCCAATTCATCCTCCTCCTTGAATGTGCTGCCTCTGGTCTTGCAGCAGCTGGAAGCCATCCATAATGTCTGTAAAGAAAGCACCAGCAACGATAAATCCTGGGTGTCTTGTCATTAGGGTTTATTACGAGGACTCTGGTCTCCCTGAGGCTGGGGAAGAAGACATGACTGCTACCCATGGAAAGAGCACAGGTGTGTCAAGACTTTGTCTAGGGATGGTTTCCATACCCAGGCAGGAGGGGCTTGGGAGAACAGCAAGCACACTCATCAAGCAAAATCACAATCCAAGGCAAAGACCCTTTGCAAGATATATAGTGGAGCATCCATCAAACTGCAGCTGGGGTCCAGGGTGAGCTAAGAATTCAGGAGCACAGGACAATGGAGAGGCCAGCCATGAGAGGGGACATGTACCAGTGGAAAAGGGAGGGCAGGTCTACTGAAGAAAGAGCATTTGCAGACCATGCTGGCTGAGCAGAGGAGATGGGCAGGCTGCCTCCCTCTGCTTTAAGGTGGCCTCAGGGGTTTGGCCACCCTGCTCAGACCATCTATTATCACCACAAGTGAAGAATATACCACACAGAAATGATCGCATCAGAACTGTGAGTGGATATGGAACTGTAACATGTAATAGTTCTTTGAGTCCAGCACTGGGTCCCTGCGAGCTTGCCTAAGATCCCTAAGGCTCCGTAATTCAAAAAGGCCAAAAAAGAGCGAGAGAGCACCATCCACTGCCATTATCATGGCCTTGCTTCCTTAGTGGGCCCACCGCCCATAATCCTGACCTACAAGTTCCTAAGTCTCCTTGCCAAAGTCCCTGACTCCAGATATGTTAGCAGGTCAGGGAGAAGGGACCATGGAACACAGCTTGGGAGCATCTTCAGAGAAGAAGCAGTGAATGGCATGTGAAGGAGCAGAAACAGGACAAAAGCAAGGGAAGAGGGGGAGGGGGATGGGGGAACACAAGGTCATGGGCAACCAGGAAGAGGCTGGGAGTAGGGTGAGGTCAGGAGCCGAGGGCCCAGGTAAGCGCTTGTGGATGAGGCCTTGTCATGGAGAGTTTCAACAGCAAGGTGGCCCAGGAGCCAGTTTGCAAAGTTAGAAAGTTAAAAAGTTAGTTAAGAGGGATTGTTCAGTTGCTAATTCATGTCGAACTCTTTGTGACCCCATGGACTGCAGCACACCAGGCCTTCCTGTCCTTCACTATCTCCCTGGGTTCGCTCAAACTCAAATCCATTGAGTCAGTGATGTCATCCAACCATCTCATCCTCTGTCGCCCCCTTCTCCTCTTGCTCTCAATCTTTCCTAGCATCAGGATCTTTCCCAGTGAGCACGCTCTACACATCAGGTGGCCAAAATATTAGAGTTTCAGCTTCAGCATCAGTCCTTCCAAGGAATATTCAGGGTTGATTTCCTATGGGACTGGCTGGTTTGATCTCCTTGCTGTTCAAGGACTCTCAAGAGTCTTCAACACCACAGTTTGAAAGCATCAGTTCTTCAGAGCTCAGCCTTCTTTATGGTCTGACTCTTACATCCACACATGACAGCTGGAAAAAACATAGCTTTGATTATATGGACCTTTGTCACCAAGAGTGATGTCTCTGTTTTTAAATATGTTGTATTATCAGAGCAGATCCTGGGGATCCCAGACCCCAGAGTTCTTGCATTAGCCTCCCAAACCTGCCCTCTGCTGCATGTCTCAGATCCCCATTCCAGCAGGACCCTCTGCCCCAAGCCAGTTCCCTACCAGCCTTCTTTCTACCTCAAGGCCAGACTTTCCTCTTGGACTACTTGGTTATGGCTTTATTTTTCAAGCATGAAAGAGGTTTAACTCTGAGTTCATTGAAGTTTCTCCATCCTCAGTTTATACTGGATATTGCATAGCTCATCTTTTCCAGATTTCTTTCCTCCTAAAATGTCAAGGTGCTCTGTTTTTAGAAGCACTGCATGGAGATAAAAGGGATTAAAGTGTAATTTTATCCTCTTTAAAGGTATCTTGGAGCAAATGGGAGTAAAATGACCCACTTGGAGTTCATCATTTCATCTCCCTTCTCCCTTCCCATCCCCTCAAAGGTGGCCCTCTGAGTTCTTGGAGTGGAGGGACACAGTTGGCAGGATCTGCCTCCCAGAATCCCTGTGAGCAAGTCTAGGATGGCGGGGGAGGTGGGTGTGGCCTGGAAGGCTTGCAATGAGATGGATAGAGCCCTCCAGAAACCAGGCAGTGTTGGGGGCTGGGAACAGGGAGCCTGCCTCTCCCCTCATCTCAGCGGGATGGAGTCTCTGCTTCCAAGCTCTTTGTTCAGAGTCCTGAGAGAAGGTGCAGGTCCCCTGGAAAGGCCAGGCGCAGTGGCCTCTTTCCCACATGTGGCAAGAAGCCCCACCCTCAAGAGACTTCACCTTTGCAGCGGATGTGGCAGAGGAATCCCTCCTCTGCCACCAGACTTAGAGGTAGACCTGGGGGGACCATCTAATGCCACCTGATCATTGTCCAGGCATGAAACCGAGGCCAGAGAGAGGCTTGCTGAGGTCTCTCTCCAGTTGGCAGCAGAGTAGAGCTCCGGTCTGTTCACCCGCACAGCACACTGCTCTTCCTCCCCCGTTCTTCCGCAGTTCCTGGGAGCATTTCCAGGAATCCGAAATCTAGAAATCGCCTTTTGATATTCATTTTGTATGTCTTCAATTCTGGGGCATCTATTTTAAACTGTCCAGAACAAGATGCTTCTTTCCATTGATCCAGACATTTAATTTCATCTTTCCTCTTGTTTTCTTCCCCCTTCAAAAGTTGTTATTAAATCGATGGTGTTCTGATAGATGGCATCGTAGAATAAACCAAATAGGTTAATGGTGAAAAATTGTTCTAGTGTTTAAAATTCTCAGTTTAGCTGGTTTCTGTGTTTCCCGCATTGTGCTAAATGCTGGACTTGCTTTCTCTCAGTAGATCCTACCAACTTCTCTAGGAGGTGTGTACCAACATTGCCCCATCTCACAGCTGAGGAAGCTAAGCCTCAGGGAGGTCCAGTTACTTGCCCAGGGTCACACAGTAGGCAGCAGAGCTGCCATTGCAGTTAAACCCAGGCCACGTGGCTCCAGAGCTCGTACCGGACACATTACATCAATGTGTATGTTAACATTCTGTTTATCACCAAGTGGCTCAGTGGTAAAGAATCAGCCTGCCAGTGCAGGAGACACGGGAGATGCAGGTTTGATCCCAGAGTTGGGAACATCCCCTGGAGGAGGAGATGACAACACACTCCAGTACTCTTGGCTGAAAAATCCCATGGACAGAAGAGCCTGGCTGGCTACAGTCCATGGGGTCACAAAGAGCTGGACACGGCTGAGTGACCGAGCACACCGTTATTCACTAATCCTTGCTGGACACTGGTGTCGCCAAGCTGATTATCTAGTGAGGGACATCAGGATCCACTTTCTGTCATCAACTTGCTGTGTCATATTAGAACAAGTCACCTTTCCCCTTTGGGGGTCAGGGCTTATCTGTAGAATGAGGGGCTGGACCCTCGGGGCTTCCCCACTCAGAGGTGATGTCCAGCTGGCCGGAGGAGTACCAGGTACTCTCCTGCCCCCTTGTTTCCTGGAAAGCCCCCTTTCTGGGGGAGAGGCTGTGGACCACACACTTTGCTCTTTCAGCCTGCTGGGTTGAAGCACAGAGGCTGTTGCTATCCAAGGACAGCGCTGGCATTCTCTGAGACCCCTGCTTCTCCCTGTCACCTCCTCAGCCACTTGCACTGACGCTGGGCTGAGCTCCCTGGGTCAGGAGCACTGAATCACCCCTCCAAGAACTCCCCCTCCTGCAAATAAATAAAGGCTAAGAGTCCTCATCACGGGGAGCTTGCACCTAACTGGAAATATTTTTTCACATGCTAT
Organism: Oreotragus oreotragus; assembly: GCA_006410675.1. Classification (NCBI taxonomy): domain Eukaryota; kingdom Metazoa; phylum Chordata; class Mammalia; order Artiodactyla; family Bovidae; genus Oreotragus; species Oreotragus oreotragus. Next base: position 35,640 of record SJYX01006072.1, on the reverse strand, counting down.
GAATGGCTTTCCCCTCATTGCTCTGTGACAGAACTGAGACAGGAAAAGGCATCAGTTTTCTGGGCCTGAGCTGTGAGGCCAGGATCAATGCAGTGAAAAGGGTGGGGGCCACCGTGTTAGAGAGTAGCTCTACAATGAAATTATGGTTATCGTTATCCTGGTGGTGTTTCTTCTGTGCTGCCATGACAGAAGGCTCCCTGGGTAACTGCAGATTTGTATTTCATTAGGACACTTTAGTCAAAAAAATCAATGGTGCTCTGGGAATTGCTCTGCCAGGCCACGGGGGTGGAGGAGCCTGGTGAGCAGCCTGCAAAGATCCTGCTAAAATTAGGCAGCTGCAGACAGAAGCTGGATTCACAATCATAGCGCATCGATTTCCAAAGAGATGCTGAATCCAAGTGACTTTAATTGGTCTCCTTGTTTTGTCTTTTTGAAGATGGGCCTTTTGTAATGAAGTGGTTCTTGTGTAATAAAGTGGTTCCCTCTCTGGGGAAATGGAGTTATTAGCTGAAAGCAGGCTCAGAATTTGCCCAAGTACTGGGTGGGAGTGGGTGGTCCTACAGAGCGGGGAGAGCCTGCTTTGCAATTAATGATCTGTGTGACCTTGGGCATGTTATTTCACCTCTGGGAACCTCAGTTTCCTCATCTGGGAGCAATAACAGAAGTAGGATTATTTCTGTTTTATATGTGTGTGTAAGCTTCTAAGTGCTTATGGGAGGCCTGGCACATGGTAATCAATATCATTTTGATTTTTTCTTATTTTTAAGAATCCATAGAACCCTAGAGTGAAACGGAGCATAAAGTCAGCCTTTCTCTTAACTGAGGAGGAAACTGAGAGGTTAAGTGGCTTGACCAAGGTCAAAGCAAGGAGGAATGATAAGCCTGCAACATGATGGACAGCATCTCAGCATCCATCACTCATCCTTGGACGTCAGAATTGATGGAGGAAACAGCACAGGGCAAGGCAATCTCAGCCACTCTTAAGTATACATGCCTCATCCACCAACACACAGACAGACACACACATACATACACACTGCCTTGTCCAACCTCCAGGTTTCAATGGGCTTGATGGGTAGGACCTGAGATGCACATTTGGACAGAAACTCATAGTCTCCTCTTTCTGCTCCAATCAACAGTTCTCCAAATGTCCTCTATCATTCCTTCCTCCTTATCTTCCCACTCTTCAACCTTGTCACCCACAGTTATGGCCATTGCCCCATCTGGAGTGTTTTTTCCATTATTGGTGAAATTCTTTTCTATGTCTGGAGAATTCCCCATCATGGGACATAAAGCCCAATATGTCAGACATGTTTTTTTCCCAACTTCCTTTGCAGCTTGGCTCAGGTCATGTGGTGAGGCTCTTCCAATCAGATGCCCCCCCACTTCACAGGCTACACTTTGGGCAAAAAGCCCAATAGGAAGGGGTTCTCCTTGCTGTGTCTGTTCTGGTGACAGTGAGGACAGAGGTTGGAATACACCCCGTCTTGTCCGTTAGAAACAAGACAGCTGTAGCCTGGAGGTGGGGGTGATGAGAGTGGGGCAAGCAGTGGGTCCAGGGCTCCCTGGAGGAGGCTGAAATGCTATTGCCAGTGGGATGATTTGGGGCATTGCTCCTAGGGTCACAGCCCCTAAGCCTGACTCTCCAACTCTCTCAGTGATTCTGCAAATCACCTCCATCTATGTAATAAATTCCTTTTCAGCTTAAATCATCAGCCACTCATTCTGTTGCTTGTAATAACCACCCTGACTGATATGTTACCACTCTGCTGTTCAAATACTCCCTACTGCTTAACACCAAGGTAAAATGCTGCCTCCTCCTGGAAACCTTCTCTGATCCCTACAGCTGGAAGTGATTGCCCACTACCTGATTTGCTGGCAGTCTTATCCTGTGTCATGATGGCTCCTTCCAGGCAGCAGCCCAGCATGGTTATCTTCTCCAGCCCACGGAGAATGGTGGTTAAGAGCACAGACTCGGGAATCAATGACAGTCTGGGTTCAAGTGCCTGCTTTGCCACTAACTAGCTGTGTGACCTTGAGCCAGTTACTGAGTCTCTCTGTGTCTCATCTGTAAAATGTAAAATCTGTAAAATCAGCACACAGCTCACAGAACTATTGTGATGATTATCACACGTGTCCACGTAAAGCCCTGAGGACAAATCCTGGCGTAAACACTGCATGTACATTCCTATCACTTCCAGTCACCCCACCACCACTATCACCTGCAGTCCCCAGGTGGGCAAGATGCTCCTCACATCATGCGACACATCCCCTGCAGAGTGGCCCTTCAGGGGCCTGCCTGTCATCTCTGCTGGCGGCCCTCTGAGCACTCAGCAGCTCCTGAGCCCTCTGACTGTAATCGGTGCCACGCCCTTCGTGGGCCGCAAGCCCTCTCCGCTCCCCTGAGGCCACTGGTGCCCACTCACTTCCTGCCATCCTGCTGTGGCCACCTTGCTCTCATCTCTACCTGAAGCCTCACAGGGGCCTCCAAAATGATGTCTTCCCCGCCAGAGTCCCTCTCCCTGTTTCATCCGCACCCAGGTACCTTCCCCAAATGCACACCCCTGCTGAAACAAGAAGAGACACTGAGGTCCTGTGGTCCACATGTTGAAATGAAAACTCTGTCCCCAGCATTCCAGCCCCCCCCCGCCGACTCTGAATCCTGCCCACTCCTGGCCTCCCGTGCTGCCAAGGCTGAGCAGCCCAAGGGCTCCCAATTCCCTGACCTCATGGCTCTCTCTCCGTACATCTGGGCCCCTGCAGGCCAGCTCCTGGCCCTACCTGTCTCTGTCAGTGAATCTACATCACCTCTTGGACTCAGCCCAGAGGTGACTCCTGCTGAGCCAACACTGACCTCCTTCCTGCATCCCCATCAATTTCTGTGCCCCAAAAGATCTCCACTCATGATGGTCCTTGGACTCCCAATGTGAGCCCTTTGAGAGCAGAACTGGTCTTTCTTCTCTGGATCTCTCAGGACTTCTCAGCCCAGGGTTGGCAGAACAATACCCCCAACTCTGTATCATGTAAGGAGCCTCAGTTTCATCACAGCTCAACATATCCAAGTCCAAGCTCATGAACTCCCTGCCCCAGAAACCTGGCCCCTCCCCAGTTATCACTCCCCATGAGTGGCACCTTTGTCCATCCATCCAGCTACCCAGCCAGGAGCCTATCTTTGACACCTCCTTTTCCTCCAGCACCCAACTTGACATCCAGCCCTGTCATTTACCCCTAAAGACTCAGCATCTCTGCTCGCCTCTCCATCTCCTGGGAAGGACCCTCTTTACAGACCCCCTAGGACTTCACTCTTCCCTTCAGTGCTGATCTGTTTATGATTTGAATTCAGCTGTGATTAAGATCCCTGTGAACAGGGACTGGCTTTTCTTCACCACTGATTCTCAGGCCAGGAGCAGGCACACAGCAGGTACTCAGCTGACACCTGCTCACTGGCCGCATAAGTAAGAGCTACTGTCTAATCACCTACTGGGTGCTGGGCATCGTGCCAAGCACTTAATTCAGTCCTCCCAAAATCCCAACATGATCCCATTGTAGAGATGAGAAAACAGAGATTCAGGGAGATAAGTAACAGGTCCAGAGTCCCATAGCCAGTCAGTGGCAGGGCCAGAACTCAAGCACACATGCTTCTGACCTGGCTTCAGTGTCTCTGAGATACAGACCTGCTTTCACCTCCATCGTGACCTGAACCAGTCTACTCTGTGCTTGTCCTCTTAGGCACCTGCCTCCCCCATCAGACTAGCAGCCTCAGGGTAGACACCCTATTTCTATTCCTGTACCCTCCCAGCTCATGGCCTAACAGTCTGAGTAACTGAATAACGGAGATGAGAAGAGGGCTACAATCCAGAGTCCTGGTTCAATGATACTTGTCAAAAGCAGGATCCCAGCAGCACCCAGAGGTGTTGCTATATGATGGGCTGAAGGGGGAACCAGGGAAACCAGGGAGCCCCGATGTGCCCACAGCCCCTGTGATCGATGCAGGCCACTACTGGTGACTCTCTACAGGTGATACCAGTGTGACTGTCCTCAGATGCTGATGTTCAGCCCCACCTGTGTGCCTGTATCTAGATGCTTCTCCTTGCTACGGCCAGCAGAGACACACCAGCTGCACTGTCCTCGGATCCCCGAAACCAGCCACTTTAGCTCTTTAATGAGGTGCCCAGGGAGCATCCACATGGGCCTCAGGCTGGACCCAAACCATGTGATTATGAGTCACTCATTCCCTTCAAAGGCTCCTGTGTCCTCGGCAAACATGGCCCACACAGATCAGAGTCTCCAACTCCTCCCACGGGTGCCTGTCTACATGGACAGATGTGGGAAGTTGGGGGAAGGAAATCAGTGTGAGACTGAGTGCGAGGAGGGTCCAAGGCAGGAAGCAAATGGAGTTCAAGTCACTGAGCACCCTGGGACAGGAAGTACGTGACTGTGAAATACAGACTCCAGAAGGAAGCATCTTTACCAGTTGCGAAAAGGCTTGGGGAGCAGGGGAATACAAACTTCCTGGATGCAGGGTTTCTGGGAGGCCGGTGGGGCCAGTGGAGCCCAGGGACTGCTCCCAGGAGGCCTGCATTTGAATCTGGCTCTGCTGTCTCCAGGGGCAGTGGCCTTGGGGAGTCTCATTTTCTCTCTGAGCCTCAGTTTCCACATCCAGGTTTGTGTGTGGGGTGGGGGGCTGGAGGGGGCTGAACAGGAACTGGTCTCAAGGGGTCTTAAAAGCCAAGCTCAAAGATGGGTCTATGCTTTAGGAGCAGCAGGGCCTCTGTGGTGCTTTAACCAGCTGGATGATCAAGGGTTTACATTTCAAATCTTTATCTCAGTCCTGCTGCCAGTTGTGAGGACAAAATGGTAAAATGCCATTGAAGAGCTTAGTAATGGCTCAGCAGCATCCCAGGAAATGGCAGCAAATGTCCTGGGGTGGAGGCAGGTGGGTGAACACCCTAGCCTCCCCACCTATCAGGGTAGCAGCCTCTCTTGGGCACAGGGTCTACACCTGGCACCTCACCCACATCTCCTCACTGCATCCTCACAGCCCCAGAGAGGTGTTGGGGGGTTGTTACCCCTGCATCTCACAGAAGGAGAGACTGAGGCCAGATAAGGGCAGAGGCTTACTCACAGGGAATTGTCCAGTGGGGTCCATTTCAAAACAAAGCAAGGGACAAACCATTGTGAATGTTAACGAGGGCTGCGGATGCAAAAATGAGTCAGACATGCCCCCTGCCCTGAGGAAGTGCCTGGTTGTGGGGAGGAGCTCTAATGTAAAGAATATTTTGATACTTACATGAAGTGAGAAAGAAGGGAAGCGTGTGGAAGGTGCCGACACGATGCGGAAGAGAAAGGAGTGAGCTCCACGCAGATTCAGGTGCTTGGGGAAGGCTTCTAAGAAGAGAGGGTGGTGCCAGGACAAACCACCTCTCAGCTGGCAGGCGATGGTGCTGGTCAGCTCGTGGTGCCTTCTCCTGAGTCCAGGCGCTGGGTTGGCCTGGCTGGGCTGAGGGACAGAGAAACAACCTGCCCCTGTCCTCATCCTCTGACAGGCGTACAGTCATCCCCCCGGCCTGCCCATAGCCATTCATTCATTCACTCACTCCACGTGTACGTATTGAGTCAGGAGCCGTGATGGACACAGCACGGAGCGGGAAGGAAAGACTCAACTTTGCTTACAATTGGCTGAGGGAGTCCCACAGAGCTGCACTAACATACGTGCGATTGTAGCTACGGCCCAGAAAGCTAAGGAAGCTCCATGGAGCCATGAGCCACTCTCTCCACAGCTGGGAGCTGAGCCAGAGGAGTCCCAGAGAGCACCCCTGAGGATGAGGCGATGGGGAGGATGAGCAGGCGGCAGTTAGGTGAGGGGAGCACTGGGGGAAGAGGGGGAGCACTGGGGGAAGAGGGGGAGCACTAGGGGAAGAGGGGGAGCACGGGCAAAGTCCTGGGGAAGCAGAAGCAGGGCAAGGAAGAGAACAGGAAAACATCCAGGAGCCCAGAGTGCTCAGGGAAGCACGGGGGCTGGGGAGGGACAGGGCTTTGTGACCACAGCCTGGCTGCATTTATCCTGGGAGTAATCAGGAGCCATGGGAGGGCTTCAGGTAGGGCCTGGTATGATCAGAACTGCCCTTCAAGTGCACTATGTGGAAACTGAATCTTCCCAAATCTGTCTCCTGCTTCCAGGCAGGGTGCCCCTCTCATATTTGGAAACACAGCAGGGAACAAGGCTGCCAGGGTATGGACATTCTGGAGTGTTCATGGGAGTTACTATGTGTCAATAAACAGATATGAGCTCTGACAAGGAAAAGAGGGTCCTGGGCTGCTGTGCTAGATGTGGGAGTCAGGAAAGGCCCCCAGTAAGGTGCTGAAACTGAAACTCCAGTACTTTGGCCACCTCATGCGAAGGGTTGACTCATTGGAAAAGACTCTGATGCTGGAAGGGATTGGGGGCAGGAGGAGAAGGGGACGGCAGAGGATGAGATGGTTGGATGGCATCACTGACTCGATGGACGCGAGTCTGAGTGAACTCCTGGAGTTGGTGATGGACAGGGAGGCCTGGCGTGCTGTGATTCATGGGCTTGCAAAGAGTCAGACACAACTGACCGACTGAACTGAACTGAACTGAACTGAAGGTAGCGTCTGAGCAGAAATCCAGTTTAAGTCTGCAGCTAACCTAGTGACTTAGGATGAAGGAACTCAGAGCAGAGAAGGCTCAAGATGGGAGCAGAAGAAGGAACTTCACGTACCTGCCATCCACCAGCCCAGGGGCTGGGATAGAACCACAAGGAGGACTCCAATTAGAAACCTCTGGTTTTGCAGGATTTCTGACCACCTACCCACTCCCACCCCAGATGGCATCCTCAGCTTTACTGGGTTCACAGCATCAAGGTTTGATGAGAGATTTGAAGAAGATGACTGGTCATCCCTGCATTGTTCCCAGTGACATTAAAGTCCCCTGACTAGGAATGGGTGCTCTGACCACTCCCAGTACTCCCAGAATGCCCAGAGGTTTCAGATTGCCTAAACTCCCTCCCCAGGGTCTCGAGGAGGCACCTTGGGTCACAGTCCCACCCCCATCTCACAATCTGCCTCTCCCAGGCTTGGTATCTCATCTCTGCCTCTCACCCTGGTCCTCCACCTCCTTCCTCTCCTCTCTCTCCCTTCTCCCCTCCTCCTCTCCTCCTTCCCTTCTGTGCCAGGGGTTTATTTTGAGAAACAGAATCCTTCCCGAGCCTCTGACATTTACTCTTTGGAATTAGAATATTTTCTATTTCTCTTTCTCTAAGCAAGTCTGTTGGCTGAGATTTCCCAGGGATCGTGTCTGCCCTTCTGGAGGTGAAGTGCCAGGGCAGAACTGGCTTATGTCAGCTCAGCAGCCATCACGTCAACCAGCAATTATTAGGCACCCACTGTGCACCAAGTCCTTTTCATGAACTATCACTTTCAATCCATTTAAGAAGCCTGTGGGGTTGGGGTTACCCTCTGCATATGCAGGACGAATGAACCAAAGATTAGAGGAGTTAAATAAAAAGTCTAAGGTCACATGGCAAGTAAGGGGTGGGGTGGTGATGAAACCACACGTCTCTGGCCCCAGAGTCCATTTCTGTCTTCTGTGCTCTGCCTTCAAGGCCCAGGGGTGCTGGTACCTTGATGCATGGGCAGCATTTGGGTGAACCAAGAGTCTAGAGGACATAGCATCCAGGCAGAGGGAGGCAACAGCAAGAATAAGAGCACAGAGACAGGAATATGCTAGGCGTGTGATAGGGACCAGTTGATGAGGCTGGGGTTGGGGATTCAGGTCCAGGAGTTGGAGGTACAAAGAAAGTTGCCGAGGCAGACCTGGCCTGTGTGGTTACAAGTGACAGAAAATTCAGCTCCTGCTGGATGAACTCAGAAGGAAATGCCTTAGCTTGTCTGAGTGGTCAGCCCAAGGGTCACCTTTGTGAACAAGAGTGAGAAGAGGGCCTGATTTCAAAGGAAAATTGCTGACCAGACCAAAAGGAAAAAAAAAAAAAAATTCACAAGAGTCAGCACAGACAGAGAGCTGTCATGTATCTGACACTGTTGTAAGCCATCTACAAGAACTATCTCACTTATCTTCTTAATAGCACTCTGTGTGGATATTATGACGTCCAGTTTATAGATGAGGAAACTAAGGCTCAGAGAAGTTAAGTAGCATGCCCAGGGGCACACAGCTGGTAGTAGGTGGCAGACACCTCATTTGGATCTTGACTCTAGAGTCTAGGTCTTAATCACTACCCTGCCACACCTTCCTGTGTGGCTGTCACAGGTCTGTTCCCGGTGGCCTGGCCTGGGAAGCTAAGCTGCTTCCTCTAGCAGGAAACGAGGATCCATGGCGTATTAGCAGGGAGCGACGTGGTCAAAGCTGTGCTTTAGAAACCCACTCAGAGGTAGTGTGGGGCCAGGTCTGGGGGACAGGGACAGTAGCCAACAGAAGCCAGGGTGGGCCTGACCAGTCACGTAGTGGAGAAAGAGAAGGGGGATCAAATGAGATGCGCACTTAAATTCCCTCGGCCACTTGACCTGCGCTGGTGGAACACGAGTCAGGTTTGTGGATGACTGACAACCCAGCTCCGAACACGCCTCCGGATTTGCATCATTTTCCAGTCTGTCCTCCTCACTTCTGGCAGGAGGAGACAGCCAGGGTCTGGCCCTGCACACTCTGTTCACCATCAGCTTCTGGGTCCCAGCCCAGATGTGGAGAGGGCATCCCAGCAGGGGCTCACACCCATGGATTCAGAGCAGCTGAAGTCCAGCAACCCAGCCCTAGAGGCCCAGCTGACCTGTGTCCTTCCTCCAAAGAGGAACAAGGGAGGGTGTAGATGAGGCTTGGGATCCTTTGTGTTTCTGATAGGTGTTAAGGACAAAACCTACCTCCTCTGGGCTCAGGGGCCAGCTGGTCCCTGGACCTTCTGGGTGGGGGTATCCTCCCTGAAGCCAGGCCCTGCTCTTCCCTGACAAGCAGGAGGAGATGGCTGCCTTGCATGCCTGTCTTCCCTCTCTGGCAAGGTCCGTATCCCACTCTTGACACCCTATAAAGAACAGGCTTGCTCTCTTGATGGCAGGAGCTGTAAAGAATACAGACACAAAGGAGAGGGAGAAGCTGAGGCCACTTTTTCTTATCAGTCTGGACGAGATCAGTGTCTAAGTCCAGCATTTGGGGCCCTGAAAGCCTAGGGGCTCAGAAATGTTTTCTTAGGAAATCGTCTCATAGCTCATTTCTATTGCCACTCTGGCCTGCCGCAGAAAATGTCAAAGACTGTGAAGAGGAAGGTAAAGTCAGTTGTGATGAGAAGGCTTTGCCAGCCACTGGCCTACTTCCCCTTTCTCTGAGCACAGAATTCCAGAGCCCCAGGCTTGGAAAGAACATCAGAGGTTATCCAGCCCCTCCCCGAACTCCACGAAGATCTTGCGATACTCACCCAACTTCCTGCCAGCACATGGCCTGCCCTCTGCTTGGCTCCTCCCTTTATGAGAAACTCTCTCCTCTGAGGCTGTTCTGCACACAGGGCATCATCCTTGGTAGTCCTGAGCCGGACTCCCTAAGGCAGGTTTTGGTGGTACCAGCTCTGCCACTCACTGGCTGAGTGACCCTCTGTCAGTCACTTCACCTCTCAGAGCCTCAGACCTCTTGTTTTGTAAAATGAGGAGGATAATACTAGCATCTGTCATACAAACTCAGCATTTCAGGGAACCTCTGAGCAGCCCGGAAAATACAGACAGGTTCTCATCTCCCACATTCTATGTATCAGACCTTTATTATTTCTGTCTGTTGAGAGTTTGTCATGGTGCATCATACTGTTGGCTTGTGCTCAAATTGCATCCACCAGGACCAGGTGGCATTAGTGGTAAAGGACCTGCCTGGCAATGCAGGGGACAGGGGTTCAGCCCCGGTCAGGAAGATCCCCTGGAGAAGAGCATGGCTACCTGCTCCAGTGTTCTTGTCTGGAGAATCCCATGGACAGAAGAGCCTGGCAGGCTACAGATCATAGTGTTGCAGAGTTGTTGCACAACTGCACAACACACAGGACCTCTTAGCCTGGTTAATTATGCCTCATTCTTCAGATCTCAACCAAGACATCACCTCCTTTGAGAGACCTTCCATGATCGACTCTAATCCCCTGTCAAATGTTCTCAGAGCTCCCCAGACAGTTCTTCTCATGACGCCCTTACATTTTGTCTCTAATGCTTCTTCAGTGTGGCCTTCCTCACTGCCCCCATGAGCACAGAATCCCTGGTCTTCCCCAGGGACTTGCCCAGAGCCGAATTTCTAAGAGGCACTCAGTATAAACTTGTGAATGGAAGGAAGGAAGGAAGGGATGGAGAGGGTGTGTGGGGGTGGGGGTGGGGAGAAAGAAAGAGAAAGGGAAAGAAGGACTCCTCCTTGCAAATGGGCTCAGGGGCCAAATTTTCCTCACTTCAAGGCATACTCTGACCCCAGGCTTAGTAAAGTCATCAAATAAATCCAACATTTAGAAAAGGGTGGGGGGAAGTAGGAGTGAGAGATTCAGCAGACACTCTCCTGAAATTCAGTGGTAATAAAGGAGAAAAATGGACTGGCTCCCTCCAGATAGCCATCGTGAGAGAAGTAATTACACAGCTCCTGTCCTGAGCATGGATGCTGGTGGAACCTGCCCAGGTAATTCATCAGCCCCAGATTAATGGACCCTTCGAGAGCGTCCGCACATGTCTCCATCCAGGTTTCTCAGGACACCTTTGTTTAGATTTCATCAGGACTGTTTTTCTCTGTCATCCCTTAGTCAGGAGTGGGCCACCATACTAGGTGGCACAATTGAATACTGATTTGCTGGCACTCACCCAGCAGAAAAGCAGTCCATTCAAGTGAGCCAGTTGTTTCCACTTGCTTGAGACCTCCCCAGGGCCTTTGCCACTCACTGAGTTGCTGGTGTCACATCAGGTGAGCAGAAAACCTAGCTGTGTGTCTGTTGAGACTAAGGCTTGGCCATGTAGGAAATGCTGTGCACCTTGGCTGCCTCATCTGTAAAGTGGGAATAAATGGGGCAGGATGATGCAACTGTCACTTTCTGGCATTTGCATTTTTCTAACACTTGAATTCTTTAAAACAGGCATATGTTTCCCTTTATGATGAGAAAATCAAATGCGATGGAATTATAAATACATAAAATTTAAAAATATGAATAATTAAAACTAGGCACCTCGTTGGGTTGCAGTGAGGGTTAAAGGAGATGGCTCAGTGCCCACAGCATAGGCTCAGGCGCCTGCTGGGTGAGTAGCTGCCAGGTTCCTCCAGCTGTTATGGCTGATGATGGTTGTGGCCACTGGAGACCAAGGTTTTTGTCCTGAGTATCAGGCAAGTGTGTCAGCCTCCTTGGCCTTGGTGAGTTCATCTCTCAGATTAGAATGTCAGGCTACTTCCTAAATGAAATGGCAACCCACTCCAGTATTCCTACCTGGAGGATCCCATGACTGAGGAGGCTAGCGGGCTACAGTCCACGGGGTCTCAAGACTCAGACCTGACTCAGCGACTAAACCACCACTTTCATGCAAGTGTGTCAACCTCTCTGTCCTTGGTGAATCCATCTCGAAAATTAGAATGGAGGAAGCTTCCTAAACCTAATAACAACAATGGGAATACCTCCTAACATCCTAATTAATGATAAACATAGAATGCTTCTTTCCTTAATGTCAAGAACAAGACGAGGGCCTCCACACTGACCACTTCTATTTAACATTGTCCTGGGGGTTTTAGCCAGGGCAGCTAAGCACGAGAAAAAAACAAATAAATAAAAACGTCTATATTGAAAAGTAAAATTATTTCCTTTCACAGATAGCATGATCATGAACATAGAAGATCCTAAAGAAGCCCCAGAAGAGACTATTAAAACTCACAGATGAATTCAGCAAGATTGCAGAGTATGAATTAAAGAAACAAAAATCAATTATATTTGGCTGGCAAAAAATTCACTCTAAGGTTTCCACAAGTAACTAAAGAAAAACCCAAACAAATTTTTTGGCCAACCCAATATTTCTATGCACTAGCAATGAACAATAAAATTAAGTAAACAGTTGAAAATACAGTTAAGTAAACAACTCCATTTGCAATGGCACCTAATACAATAAAATATCTACAAATAGAGTAAGGTGTGCATGGTCAACTGGTTTCAACAAGGGTGAAGGATGCCAAGAACATTCAATGGAGAAAGAATAATCATTTCAACAAATGATACCAACACAAGTGGTATCATACATGTGTTTGTATGAAGTTGGACATCACTTCACATCATGCATCAGAATGAGTCACTTCACAAAGTTTATCTCAAAATGGACCTTAGACTAAATGTAAGAGTCAAAATTGTAAAACTGTTAGAGGAAAACATAGAAGTAAATCTTTGTGACCTTGGGTTAGTGAATTAGTGCTTAATTATGACACCAAAAGCACAAATAAGAATAGAAAAAAATAGATAAGTTGACTTGATCAAAATTTTAAAATTTTGTGCTTCAAAGGGCACCCCCAAGAAAGTAGGAAGACAACCTACACAATGGGAGAAAATATCTGCTANAAGTTGGACATCACTTCACATCATGCATCAGAATGAGTCACTTCACAAAGTTTATCTCAAAATGGACCTTAGACTAAATGTAAGAGTCAAAATTGTAAAACTGTTAGAGGAAAACATAGAAGTAAATCTTTGTGACCTTGGGTTAGTGAATTAGTGCTTAATTATGACACCAAAAGCACAAATAAGAATAGAAAAAAATAGATAAGTTGACTTGATCAAAATTTTAAAATTTTGTGCTTCAAAGGGCACCCCCAAGAAAGTAGGAAGACAACCTACACAATGGGAGAAAATATCTGCTATACCTGATAAGAAACTGGCTTCAGAATATATAAGCAACACTTAGGACTCAACCATAAAAAGACAGACAAGCTGATTTTTTTTTTTTTTAAAGGCAGAGGACTGAATAGACATTCTTCCAAAGAAGATCTATAAATTGCTAATAATATGCTCAGCAACAAACCTTAGACTAAATGTAAGAGTCAAAATTGTAAAACTGTTAGAGGAAAACATAGAAGTAAATATTTGTGACCTTGGGTTAGTGAATTAGTGCTTAATTATGACACCAAAAGCACAAATAAGAATAGAAAAAAATAGATACGTTGACTTGATCAAAATTTTAAAATTTTGTGCTTCAAAAGGCACCCTCAAGAAAGTAGGAAGACAACCTACACAATGGGAGAAAATATCTGCTATACCTGATAAGAAACTGTCTTCAGAATATATAAGCAACACTTAGGACTCAACCATAAAAAGACAGACAAGCTGATTTTTTTTTTTTTAAGGCAGAGGACTGAATAGACATTCTTCCAAAGAAGATCTATAAATTGCTAATAATATGCTCAGCAACATCAGTCATTTAAGGAATGAAAATCAAAGCTAAGATGTCATACCTCATCACAGNTAAGGCAGAGGACTGAATAGACATTCTTCCAAAGAAGATCTATAAATTGCTAATAATATGCTCAGCAACATCAGTCATTTAAGGAATGAAAATCAAAGCTAAGATGTCATACCTCATCACAGCCAATACGATGGATATAATAAAAAAAACATTAATAATGAGTGTTGGCAAGGATGTAGATAAACTGGAATCTTCACACATCGCTAGTGGGAATGTAAAAAGATGCAGTTGTTTTGAAAAGCAGTTCTGACAGTTCCTTGAAGAGTTAAACGCAGAGTAACATATGACCCAGCAATTCTGCTCCTCAGGGTATGCCCAGGAGAAATGGAAACGTGTGTCCACATAAAAACATGTACACAAGTGTTCGCAGAAGCATCATTAAAAATAGCAAAGGTCTGCAAACAACCTGAGCATCCATTAACTGATGAGTGGATAAGCAAAATACCATGTGTGTGAACACGGAATAGTATTCTACAGTAAAAAGAAACAAAGTGCCCACACGTGCTACAACATAAATTAATGCTGAAAATCATGTTAAATAAGTCAGTCACAAAAGACCACATATTGTATGGTTCCCCCTACAGACTGAATGTTTTCCCCCACAGATCCATATGTTTAAGCTTAACCCCTAATATGGTTGTATTTGGAGGTGAAGACTCTGGGTGGTAATTAGGTCATGAGGGTGGAGCCCTCATGAATGAGATTAGTGCCCTGATAAGATGAGACATGAGGGAAATTATTTTTCTTTTCTCTCTGCTGTGTGAGGACAAAGCAAGAAGTTAACTATCTGGAAAACCAGGACCCAACCATATTAGCACCCTGATCATGGGCTTCCCAGCCTTCAGGACTAGGGGAAATAAATTTTTATTGTTCAAGACAACACTTGGACTATGGTATTTGTTATATCAGCTTGCACTAAGACAGTGTCACTTACATAAAATGTGTAGAATAGGGAAATCCAGAAAGATAAAGTAGATCAATGGTTTCAGGGGATGAGGCAGGGTCTGGGGAGTGACTGCTAAGGGGTACATGGTTTCTTTGGGGGTAATGGAAATATTCTAAAATTATATAGTAATGGTGGTTGTACAGCTCTATGAGTATACTAAAGTCCACTGATGTATATCCATCAGAAAAGTGAATTTTATTGCATGTAACTAACTTATACCTCAATAAAGCCATTTTGTAAAGGATCAGAATAACACTGCCTTTTTGTCTAGATGCAGGGGATGGACTGCAGACCTTTACATGACATTTCCAGTCTTCAAAATCCCTGTCTGTGAGTCACAGCAGGGTTTATGACCTTTGATGTAAACCCTTCAGGAGGACAGGGATAACTGCAGCGGTCCCTCCACCTCTCCATGGCCTGATGCCTTCACTCACTCACTCACCTGCTCACCCGTTCATTCATTCAGGCACCCAGCAGTACTAAGCCTGGTGAGCGCGGAGCACACAGGAGCAGGTGAGTCTGGTGCAGTGGGTGGTGCTGGCTGCAGGGACNCTCACTCACCTGCTCACCCGTTCATTCATTCAGGCACCCAGCAGTACTAAGCCTGGTGAGCGCGGAGCACACAGGAGCAGGTGAGTCTGGTGCAGTGGGTGGTGCTGGCTGCAGGGACGCGCGGGAATTGGGGAGCTCCAAGCAGGGTTTGCGTGAAAATGCCTGGTGAGGTCAGGAAAGCATCACAAAAGAGGCGACATTGAAGGAGGAGAGGGAGCTTGTCAGGTGGACACGGTGGAAGGGCATGCCAGGCAGGAGGATCAGCACCCGCAGGGGCGCAGAGACTTGGAAGCATTTGATGTGTTCAAGGAAGAGCACGTGGCCTGGAATGACTGGGGAGTGGGGTGTGTGATATGAGGGTGGAGAGGCTGGTGCCTGGGGTCCTTTCTCCTTGTTATCCCATCAGTATTACCTATGGGACTTCTTTTCATGTGTGAATTACAATGTGGAATTAAATAATGTGCTTTCTCTTCCCTCTGCCAGGAGCCCAGTTCTCTGCTCTGTATGGGAAATTCTACTGATCTTCCAAGGCCCTGCCCTTACGAACCCCTGACCCCCTTCTCCTACCAACCACCAGGTAAGGTGAGCCCGCCCTCCTCAGGGTTCCCATAACCCAGATACACATCTCTGATTGATTCCCCAAAGGTAAGCACCGTGTCTTATCCTTTTCAAAATTTATTTCCACAATCGACCACAGTGCCTAGCATATCACTGACATTCATACATTTGTGTCTTTTTTTTTTTTTTTAATTTGTCATTTCTACCTGAAACATGTGGAGCGATGAGCTGAATACAGCTCAAGGTCATAACCACTGGTTAGGGAAACAGACGGACTCAAGATCAGTTCCAATCTCTGGTATAACCTCTCTGTACCTAAGTTTCTGTAGTAAAATGGGGATAATGACCTTGGAAGGAAAGTTATGACCAACCTAGACAGCACGTTAAAAAGCAGAGACATTGCCAACAAAGGTCCGTCTAGTCAAGGCTATGGTTTTTCCAGTAGTCGTGTATGGATGTGAGAGCTGGACTATAAAGAAACCTGGGAACAGAAAAATTGATGCTTTTGAACTTTCATGTTGGAGAAGACTCTTGAGAGTCCCTTGGACTGCAAGGAGATCCAATCAGTCTATCCTAAAGGAAATCAGTCCTGAATATTCATTGGAAGGACTGATGTTGAAGCTGAAGTTCCAATACTTTGGCCAACTTATGAGAAGAACTGTCTCATTGGAAAAGACCCAGATGCTGGGAAGGATTGACGGTGGGAGAAGGGGATGACAGATAATGAGGTGGTTGGAGGGTATCACTGACTCAATGGACATGAGTTTGAGTAAACTCCATGAGTTTGTGATGGTCAGGGAGGTCTGGGGTGCTGCAGTCCATGGGGTTGCAAAGAGTCAGACACGACTAAGCGACTGAACTGAATGGCCCATTTATTCATTCTGCAACTGTTATTGAATAGCTATTACACACCAAGCTCTGTGCTAGACACGGGCCCCAGCAAAGAAGAGCATAGCCCCAGCCCTCTCCTCAGGTAACCAACAGTCCAGCTATTTTTTTAATTTGTCATTTCTACCTGAAACATGTGGAGCGATGAGCTGAATACAGCTCAAGGTCATAACCACTGGTTAGGGAAACAGACGGACTCAAGATCAGTTCCAATCTCTGGTATAACCTCTCTGTACCTAAGTTTCTGTAGTAAAATGGGGATAATGACCTTGGAAGGAAAGTTATGACCAACCTAGACAGCACGTTAAAAAGCAGAGACATTGCCAACAAAGGTCCGTCTAGTCAAGGCTATGGTTTTTCCAGTAGTCGTGTATGGATGTGAGAGCTGGACTATAAAGAAACCTGGGAACAGAAAAATTGATGCTTTTGAACTTTCATGTTGGAGAAGACTCTTGAGAGTCCCTTGGACTGCAAGGAGATCCAATCAGTCTATCCTAAAGGAAATCAGTCCTGAATATTCATTGGAAGGACTGATGTTGAAGCTGAAGTTCCAATACTTTGGCCAACTTATGAGAAGAACTGTCTCATTGGAAAAGACCCAGATGCTGGGAAGGATTGACGGTGGGAGAAGGGGATGACAGATAATGAGGTGGTTGGAGGGTATCACTGACTCAATGGACATGAGTTTGAGTAAACTCCATGAGTTTGTGATGGTCAGGGAGGTCTGGGGTGCTGCAGTCCATGGGGTTGCAAAGAGTCAGACACGACTAAGCGACTGAACTGAATGGCCCATTTATTCATTCTGCAACTGTTATTGAATAGCTACTACACACCAAGCTCTGTGCTAGACACGGGCCCCAGCAAAGAAGAGCATAGCCCCAGCCCTCTCCTCAGGTAACCAACAGTCCAGCTGGGTCATGACTCACAGATGTTAAAGAGCTGCTAATTAATACATGATTATGGGGGTTGATGAACTGTGTAACATAATGATACAGTGATCAGTGGGAGTCAGGGACCTCATTCGGGAGGGGTGGTGGGGAGGCTGGTCTGAGGAAGTGGCAAGTTGTTGGGGCCAAGCCAGGCAGAGCGTCTGGGTTGGGTGAGTGGGGTGCTAAGCGGAGGGACCAGTGCACTTTTGGGGGTTTGGGTGCTCGTAAAGCAAGATGCACTCATGGACTAGCCAAGGCTAGCAGGACCAGAGAGGGTCAGTGAGAGACAAGACAAGAGGTGAACTCAGGAAGGGAGCTGGGGGCAGATGATGGGGTGTGGACAGAGCAGGGAGAGACATGTCCTAAAGCTAAGCAGACCATCTGTGACCTGAGCCTGTCACTGGTGCATTTACTCTGAGCCTTCGATTATCCATGGCTGATGTGGCCTTGCTGTTGCAGTGTGGCTGCCGTGGTGACTGTAATGTGACCCCTGGATGGCCATGCTGGCCTGGCTGCAGGAAGGAGCCCAGATGTCTGCTCTAGGAAGAAGCACACAACCCAGCCCCCACCCTGTCCCTCTCCCTTTCTGCCTCTTGGGGCCGCTATTACTCCCCATCACCAAGGAGGCACAGGGTAGTAGTTCAGACTTTGAATTCTGGAGCCAAACATACCAGCGTTCAAATCCCAGCTCTCACTGCTACGTGCTGTGTGACTTCGGGCAAGAAGTCTTCACGAGGTTAACTGGGATGAAAAATGTGAGAGCCTAGTACCATGCCTGGTATACAGAAGTCGCTCAGTAGCTGTGCACTATTGTTAGTGACCAGGATTCAGTGCAGGCCCAGTCCCTGGGGCCTGGTGGCGTTTGATGCATGGGAGTGGCTGATGTCAGCTGAGCCACACCCTCTCTCCTTCTGGCCAGTGCCGACTTGGGCCTCAGCCTCCGGCCTCTTCTGTGCTCATCCCTCTCTGCTGGGGCTCCCAAGGTTCTGCTCATGGTCCCACCGCTGAGCTCCAGCCTCACGTTTGGGTACTGCTGGGTCCCACAAAGCTCCTTGTGAAAAGCAGATTCTTCATCGGCACACTCACATCCCTCCTGAATCTCACCTCCCTGGAGCCTCCTAACCACTGAGCTGCCACAGGCTGGTGTCTGGGCCTTGGCCCTGCCCTTAGCTTCTCCTCCTAGTCCATCCCCACCCTCCTCCATGCCCCTGCTGGTCTGAGTCCAGGCCTGTCCCCCACTCACCCTGCTAGCAGAGAAGGGAGAATGACATGGAGAAGGGGGACAGGTCCCCAGGGTAAGATGTGCCAGTCTCAGGGCCTCTCTGACCCTCGGCTCTGCAGTATCTCAGAACAAAGATGTTTTCAGGAAGAAAATACTGAAAAAAGTAAGTCGATAGGCCTCTGTGTTGGCTCCAGACCTCAGAAAGTTGGAATAAAACATCACCATATGGGTGTGCTTCACGCAGATGGCTAAATGAGAAGACAAAAACCTACGGGAAAGTTCTGTACCTCCCCCAGCTCTTGACTCCCCCAGCTCACACAGAGCATCTTCAACAATAGCCCGTGACTCGGAGGACGAGAGGCAACTCCAACCCCACCAGGCCCCTCCTCTCTGTAGCCTCAACTGCTTCACCATCCCTGCCTCCACACCTTTCCACCTGAGTTACACAGGCCTTCTTGGAGAACCTCAGATTGCCTGTGCTCCCTCCCACCTCAGGGCCTTTGCTCATGCTGTTCCCATCACCAGGAACATACTTCTCTTCCTGCCCACTTAAGACAACTAGTTAGGTTCCAAAGTAGGGGCTGATCCTGAAAGTGGATGAACTACAGGGTCCATGAGTGGTCAATGGGGAACCAAGACTCTGAAAGGGTGTAGGTAACTCCTGGTCAGACTTCCCTTAGTTTAGCTAGAGCTTGTTTTCATAAGCTTCTGGAAGTATTTATTTATCATAGTTTCAGAGACAATATTGTTAAAGTATAAACTAAAAAGTTAGTTTATAATATGTCCCTTTTTTGTAATATGCAAGTTATAGTGAAAGAAGCAAGCTGTTCCTTCCCCTCCTCCCTCCAGCTCCCCCTCCAGCTGCTTGAACCCCGCTGGACACCTCGTGAGTCTTTGAGACCCACCAGGTCCCTGCCATCTTGTTCTGGGTGGATTTGGGAACAGGGAGCAGGATCTTGCTAAAGTGCCCCTGGACTCAGCTTCTGAGAAGTTCTTTCAAAGCCTCTTCTGTGGGAGCTTGGAGGGTGCCAGTTTCCTTTGGAACACAGACCTTCTCTCACTCAGGTGTGTCCCTCTCATGGCCAAGCCCAAGGCCGGCGCTTAGTGGAAACTTGGAAAATCTCTGGCTCAATTGGACAGGACTGGAAACAGGAAGTGAACAAGCTTTCAAAAGGTGCATCAGAGCATGGAAAGAAACTGTAAATCAAAATCCTTTTCTTGGCTCCTGGAGAGCAGAGCTCTCAAGGAGGCCTTTGACAAATCCTTGGGTAAAGTGCAGAATTTCTTTCAACTGTAAATAGTCCTGACTCAGGAAGCTGTATCCCCCCAACACACACACACACACACACACACACACACACACACCTCTCACAATATACATATACACAAATACACGCTATATACACACACCTCTAACTGTATTCATATAATGACTGAATAATAAGTCAATCATTATTCATGGATTCCATACTTGAAATTTTACCTGCTTGCTAAACTTTTCTGGGACCCCGAAAAATGACAGTTTTGCTGTCATTCATGGACACGCACAAAGCAGGGAAAAATTGGAGTCACCCAATGCCAGTTAAGTCAAACAAGGCAATTCTCTGTCATCTTATTTTGTCTGACATTCTGTAAACTAGTAATCTTTTCCCCTATTTGGTGCTTTTTTTTTTTTTTTTTTTTACATTTTTGTGCTTTTTGTCAGCGATTTTGCTATTTAAAATGGCCTCGAAGCCCAGTACTGAAGTGCAGGAAGGCTGTGATGTGCCTTAGGGCTAAAGTATGCGTGTTAGATGAGTTTCACTGAGACAGGGATTATGGTGCTGCTGGCTGTGAAATCAATGTTAATGAATCAACAATGTATATTAAATAAGTTGTAATTAACAGAAACACCCATAAATCAAGGTTCTATATTGGCCCATTTACTTTTTGTAGAAACAGCCATACTCTTTTCCAGAGTGGCTGTATCACTTGACATTTCCATCATCAGTGTATGAGGTAATCAGTTTCTCTACATACTCACAAGCATTTGCTGTTATAACCAGTTTTCATTTTAGCCATTTTGGTAGGCTTGTAATTGATAGTTCATTGTGGT
This sequence comes from Oreotragus oreotragus, assembly GCA_006410675.1. Taxonomy (NCBI): domain Eukaryota; kingdom Metazoa; phylum Chordata; class Mammalia; order Artiodactyla; family Bovidae; genus Oreotragus; species Oreotragus oreotragus. The sequence continues at coordinate 14,989 of SJYX01006072.1, read as the reverse complement.
TTTAATTCACGTTTCCCTAATGGCTGATGATATGGAACATCTTTTCAAGTGTCTATTTTCCATCTGTGTGTCCTCTTCAGTGAAATGTCTCTTCACATTATGGAAATAAACAAAGATCAACCACATGATACAAGCAAAGGTTATCTATTTTGAGCTCATCATAGTAAGAAAGTCAGGCCATCATCACTTGCATTTCGGCAGAGACTCAAAGGCAGGCAGAGGAGTCGGGGAGCTTTATACTGGAAAAAGGGGAAGGCTTCAGATATCCCTTGGAGTCTGTGGGCCTGGAGAAGCTGTAGGCAGGTTTACTAGAAGCAGGGCATCTATGTAATTGAGGAGGGGTGCATCTGTTTTTCTCTGGTTGGTCCTAAATTGGAAGCAGAAACAAAAATTGAGGAAGCTGTCAGTTACTAACTGTCCTGGCCCTTTCGGGCCACATATTACAGAAGCTGTTGTTCAACCTTCTGGAACATCACTAGAAGTAGCAATCCGGCTCCCTGCAAGTCTGACTGATAGCAGGCTGGCATCCTGGGCTGTTTACTCAGGGTGAGAGGTTGGCTTCCTGGGCAGTTTGCTGCCAGCTGTGTCTCAAAGTTCTGTTTTTCTCTGTGGCCGGCTCATAGGTCATTTGTATATTCAGTCTCTCAGTGTCTTTTACCCATTTTTAATTGGCTTAATTAACTGAGATCTTTTATTTTTAATCATGAATAGAAGTCATATTTTATCAAGAGCTATGTCTGCATCTACTGATATGATCTTGTGGTTTTCCTTCTTTAGACTGTTGACGTACTGGAGTACATCAGTTGATTTTTGAATGGTGAAATTTTGTATGCCTGGGATAAACCCCACTCGGTTGTGACGTATAATTCTTTAACCTATTGTGGGACTCTCTTTCTTTACTTGGTTGAGGATCTTTGCATCTGTGCTCATGAGAGGTACTGGTCTGTTGTTTTCTTAGAATGACCTTGTCCACTTTGGGTATCAGGCTGATGCTGGCCTCGTAGAGTGAGTTTGAAAGTGTTCCAACTGCTTCTATATTTTGAATGAGATTGCAAAGAATTGGAATAATTTCTTCCTTAAATGTTTGGTATACTTCACAAGTGAAGCCATGTGGGCCTGATGCTTTCTGTTATTAATTATTGATTAAATAGATGTAGGCCTATTCAGATCATCTGTTTCTTCTTGGACGAGTCTTGTCAGATCATGTGTTTCAAGGAACTGGTCCACTTCCTCTAGGTTATCACATTGATGAACATTGAGTTTTTCTTAGTGTTTCTTTATTATCTTTTTAAATTTCCACGGGATCTGTAATTATGTCCCCTCTTTCATTCCCAGCATTAATAATTGGTGTTCTCTACCTTTTCTTCTTTTCTTTGTTAGCCTGGCTAGAGACTTGTTAAAGTTAGAGATCTTTTCAAAGAACCATCTTTGGGTTTTATTGATTTCTTTATTGATTTGTATTTTTAATTTCTGTTCTAATTTAAATTATTTCTTTCTTCTGCCTCCTTTGAGTTTAATTCCCTCTTCTTTTTCTCGTTACCTAAGGTGGAGGCTTCAATGATTCAGTTTAGATCTGTCTTCCCTTCTGCTATGTGCATTCATTGCTATAAACTTCTCTCTAAGCAGTACTTTCACTGTATCCAACAAATTTTGATAAGCTCTATTTTCATTTTTGTTTAGTTCAAAATACTGTTTAATGCCTGGAGTTTTCTTCTTTGACTAGTGTGTTACTTAAAAGTGATTTCCTTAATCCTCAAGTATTTTGAGATTTTTCAGATACCTTTCTGCTATTGGTTTCTAATCTAATTCTCCTCTGGCCTGAGAGCAGACATTTATGGTTTCTCTTTTTTTAATTTATTAAGGTATGTTTTATGGCCCAGAATATTGTCCATTTTGCTTCCATGTGACTTTGAGAAAAATGTGTATTCTGCTGTTGCTGGATGAAGTAGTCTATACACATGCATTATATCCAGCTCATTGATGGTGAATTAAATTATGTCCTTACTGATTTTATGCCTGTTGCACATGTCCATTTTGATAGGGAGTGGTGAACTTCCCAACTATAACAGTGGATTCATCTACTTCTTGCAGTTCTATCATTTTTTGTTTCACATAATTTGGTCCTCTGTTGTAAGGCACATATCCATTAAAGACTGCTGTCTTCTTGGAGAACTGGCCCCTTTTTATTATGTAATGTCTCCCTTTATACTTGATACCTCTCCTTGAACTGAAGTCTGCTCTATCTAAAATTAATACAGCTGCCCCTGCTTTCTTTTGATTAACGCCAGCATAGTATATCTTTCCTCATCCTTTTAATCTGTCTCTTTATATTTAAAATGAATTTCTTGTGGACAATAGACATCAATCAATTGGGTGAGAACACAGAAAGTCAATGAAATAAAAAGCTGGTACCTCAAAAAATAAAAATTAACCAAATTGATAGACATCTAGAAAGACTGACAAACATAAGCAGAAAGAGGATACAAATAATTAACCTCAGGAATGAAATGGAGGATATTATTATGTATCTGACTGACACTAAAATCATAGTAAGGTAATAATGTGAACAACTTAATGCACATAAATTTGCAATTAGAAGAAATTAACCAATTTAGTGAAACAGACAAACTATCAAAACTCAATCAAGATGAAATAGACAATCTGAATAGTCTTATAGCAATTAAAGAAATTGAATTCATAATTTAAAAGCTCCCCCAAAACATAATCCCCAGGAGGAGATAGTTTCACTTAGAATTCTATCAAATATTTAAAGAATTAACACCAATTTTGCACAAATATTTCAAGAAAATATAATAGGATAGGGCACTTTCTTATTCATTTTATGAAGCCAGTGTTACCCTGATACCAAAACCACACAAAGAACCATCTTTGGGTTTTATTGATGAAATGAATGATTATAGATCAATTTCATTCATGAGCTTAGATACAAAACCTCTCAATAAAATATCAGAGCTGAATAAAGTAATATATGAAAAGAATTATAAACTTTGACCATGTAAGCTACATCTTATATGTGAAAGGCTAGTTCAATATTCAAAAATGTAATCCATCATATATCATCAAGCTAAAGAAGAAAAACTATATGATTGTATAAATTGATGGCATAAAGATTTGAAAAAGTTGAATGCATATTCATGTTGGAAACACCCAGCACACTAGGAATATGAGGAAATTTCTTTAATGTAATAAAAGCATTCACCAAATACAGCAAAAATGACAAGCCATATAGCTATTATTGTATCTGATGGTGAATGACTACTTTCACCTTAAGACTGGAGACAGGCAAGGATGTGTATTCTCAGCTTATTCAATATAGTATTGAAAGTTCTAGCCAGTGCAATAAGGCAAGAAAAATAAAGAAAGGCATACAAATAAGGAAGGAAGGAATAAGACCATCTCTACTTGTGGATGATATGTTGGTCTACATAGAAAATCCCAGGAAATGTAAATAAAACAAGACAAAGCAAAACAGTAACAAAAACTTGTGGAGATTTTCAGTTTTCAATTCAACATGTAAAAAGCTGGAATTCACCACTCCTCATGGACTCAGGGCAAGGAGAGTGGAGTGGCAAACAGCCGTGCCTCACAGCACTGTTACCTCATTCTGCCACTTGAGACTGGAAGCTCTTCACTGGGCCCCATGAAAACCAGGATGGTTAAGATGTCCAGAAGATTGACTAACCCTGCCTTATACTCCTTCATCTAACCTTGTTGATGCCCAATATGGGTTCAACTCTCCACTGCTCCTTACTGAGACAGAGAGAGGTGGCTGGTGAGTGGAGTGCTGTCAAACCTTGCTCCACATTCCTTCATTCAGTAATATTAATGCAGGACAGAGTGAAAGTTCTCCTCACCACTGGACCCTGCAGATGCCACCAGAGGGGGAATCAGAGCACTGCCGCCTTCTTTTCAGTTGTGTGGGGAAAATGGAAGATCATCTCCATGTTTGCCCTGTTAATATCATAAGAATGTGGGTGGTTTTCCCACTGATGTTTGGCTAGATCAGGTGGTATGACCCCAAAATTTTCTTGCATGCTAGACAACCCTTATCCCTGTTATCTGACTAGGGAAAAGTAAGATTTTCTTAGAATTTATTTTTTATCTGTGCCTTTTGGTTGTTCCAGTGGAGACCTCTATAGAACTCTGTCTAGAGTGTACACAATAAGAGAACTTGAATAACTCACTACCATGTTATTCCTAGATTCCTGAGGTCCTAAGTCTGCCTTCATCTTTACACCTTCTAGAGTGTTCCTTTGACTTTCTGTTGTGTTTTGTCCAGAGATTTTAGTCATCAGAGGGAGGACTCGGGTGAAATGAGGCTATTCCAACTTGACCAGAACCGAAAGTCTTGACATAATCTTTAAACAGAGTGAATTTTAGATAAGCATTTGTGATCTTTTCATGTCCTTGTCTCTCTGTGCTGACATGTACTCTTTCTACCAGAAGGCCACTCAGAATCTTGCAAAACCTTTCTTTAAGAACAGTATATAAAAATATGTGAGAAAATGCTGAAAAAAAAAAAAGAACAGTATACATTATCTATATCAGTTTCAAAACCTGTCTGCAAATTCTTTAATACTCCTCCAACAGAAGAATAAGGTCTATGCCACTTCATCTCAAATCTGGAGTAAGCTTAGTGTCTGGTCAATCAATAGAATACAAAAGCGTCACGATGTGACTTCCAGACAAAGACATAGAAGATAATAAAGCTTCCTCTTGGTTATTAGGACCAGTCACGCTAGAGCCTTAAGCTGCCATGCAAGTACTCTGACTGCCTTGAACCCTTTATCATGAAGAAATTCAAATTCATTCACCTACAGAGACCACATGGAGAAGTTTTGAGACAACAAGAGAGGAAGAAAAAAGATGCCTGGCTAGTTCCAAGATGTTACCACTCCAGCTCTACCCACAGTCTAATTGTATCTGCATGAATAAGGAGCAGGGAGGCAGTAGGTAAGAATAAGGCCAGCAAGGTGGGTGGGGTGGGGGCTCAGTTCATGTGGGGCTGGCTGAGCCATTGCAATGACCGTGGCTTCTTCCCTGACTGAGATGGGGTCACTGAAATGTTTTGAGTAGATGATGGACATTACATGGCAAGTTAACTAGGATCATACAAGGTTTTTTTTTTTATAAAGAGCTGACTCTTAGAAGAAAAAGGAAGCAGGGAGAGTTAGGAAGCGATTACAATAATGCAAGACAGAGATGATGTGACTGGGATGGGGGACCAGGGAAGTAGCTGTGGAGATGAGAAGTGGTTAAGGTCTGCAAATGTTTGGAAAAGGAGCAAGCAGTTTTGCTGATGGAGATGGCATGGGACATGAGAGGTCAAGCATGACTCCAGGTTTATGGTCTGAGCAACCGGGAGGATGGAGCTGCCTTAACTAAGATGAGGGAGATAAGGAGAGCAGCACATTGAGAAGTAAGGCAGGTGGAGAACAAGATTTCACCTGGGATGTGGGAAGGACGCTGGATACCTGCTGGACTCCCAAGTGGAAGTGTTGAATAGGTAGCTGGATGTATAAGCCTAGTGCTCAGGAAAGGGTCTATCTAGGCTAAGATGAAAATTTGGGATCCGTTAGCATATGAACGGCTGTGAAGTGAAGTGAAGTGATGTGAAGTCGCTCAGTCGTGTCCAACTCTTTGCGACCCCATGGACTGTAGCCTACTAGGCTCTTCTGTCAATGGGATTTTCCAGGCAATAGTCCTAGAATGGATTGCCATTTCCTTCTCCAGGGGATCTTCCCAACCCAGGGATCGAACCCGGGTCTCCTGCATTGTAGACAGACGCTTTACCATCTGAGCCACCAGGGAAGTAGTGCATATGAATCTGGCGAGGTCCTGATGAGTGTGAGAGAGGATAAGGACGGAGCCCAGAGGCAGCACAAGCTTACAGGCCAAAGAGCCAAGAAGAAACCAGCAAAGGAGATGGAGAAGGACAGCCAGGGAGGTAGACGAAAACCCAGGAGCGGGGGGAGTGGAGTGGAGAGGTTTCAAGGAGGAGGAGGATGAGAGCTTACAGCGAGAACAAGATTCAGCTTCAGGACTAGGGACCAGGTTTGATCACTCAAGAGTTTTGGGTAGCAGAGTTTTATTAAAGTAAGAAAAGGGACAGAGAAAGCTTCTGACATAGACATTAGAATGCCCCCCTCGCTAGTGTTAGCAAGGGAGTTACAGACTTTTTTAATTAGTTATTACAATAAATCGAAAGAATGTCTCAAGTTTGTAAAGATCTTACTAGACCCACTCCCATAATTTACATTGTAATATAACAGGATTAGCCTGAAGGTTTTTAGGAAGGAGAAACTGTCCTCAAGCAGGATACATTTTTCTTTTATAATCCTTAGTAGGAAGTCTAAACTGAGTTGCTTGTTGTGTAATCATCCGTTCCTGTGTAGTCATCAGTTCAGTTCAGTTCAGTTGCTGTCATGTCCAACTCTTTGCGACCCCATGACAGCATATGAATGGCTGTAGTGCATGTGAATCTGGTGAGGTCCTGAAGAGTGTGAGAGAGGATAAGGATGGAGCCCAGAGGCAACAGGCCAAAGAGCCAAGAAGAAACCAGCAAAGGAGATGGAGAAGCACAGCCAGGGAGGTAGATGAAAACCCAGGAGCGGGGGGAGTAGAGTGGAGAGGTTTCAAGGAGGAGGAGGATGAGAGCTTACAGCGAGAACAAGATTCAGCTTCAGGACTAGGGACCAGGTTTGATCACTCAAGAGTTTTGGGTAGCAGAGTTTTATTAAAGTAAGAAAAGGGACAGAGAAAGCTTCTGACATAGACATTAGAATGCCCCCCTCGCTAGTGTTAGCAAGGGAGTTACAGACTTTTTTAATTAGTTATTACAATAAATCGAAAGAATGTCTCAAGTTTGTAAAGATCTTACTAGACCCACTCCCATAATTTACATTGTAATATAACAGGATTAGCCTGAAGGTTTTTAGGAAGGAGAAACTGTCCTCAAGCAGGATACATTTTTCTTTTATAATCCTTAGTAGGAAGTCTAAACTGAGTTGCTTGTTGTGTAATCATCCGTTCCTGTGTAGTCATCAGTTCAGTTCAGTTCAGTTGCTGTCATGTCCAACTCTTTGCGACCCCATGAACTGCAGCACGCCAGGCCTCCCTGTCCGTCACCAACTCCTAGAGTTCACCCAAACTCATGTGCATCGAGTCAGTGATACCATCCAGCCATCTCATCCTTTGTCGTTCCCTTCTCCTCCTGCCCCCAGTCCCTCCCAGCATCAGAGTCTTTTCCAATGAGTCAACACTTCTCATGAGGTGGCCAAAGTATTGGAGTTTCAGCCTCAGCATCAGTCCTTCCAACGAACACCCAGGACTAGTCTCCTTTAGGATGGACTAGTTGGATCTCCTTGCAGTCCAAGAGACTCACAAGAGTCTTCTCCAACACCACAGTTCAAAAGCATCAATCTTCGGCACTCAGCTTTCTTCACAGTCCAACTCTCACATCCATACATGACCACTGGAAAAACCATAGCCTTGATTAGATGGACCTTTGTTGGCAAAGTAATGTCTCTGCTTTTTAACATGCTATCTAGGTTGGTCATAACTTTCCTTCCAAGGAGTAAGCGTCTTTTAATTTCATGGCTGAAATCACCATCTGCAGTGATTTTGGAGCCCCCCAAAATAAAGTCTGACACTGTTTCCACTGTTTTCCCATCTATTTCCCATGAAGTGATGGGACCTGCCGGGGTCTAGCCCCAGTGGATCCAGGGTGATTCAAAGGTGGGGACGGAGTCGGTGTCCTTGGAAATAACTTAATTAATTACAGATAGAGAGGGATTAGAAAATTAGCAGAGAGAAAGAGGCTGAATAACTTGGTTTGCATGGAATACCAATCACCACCTATGTAGGCAGCATCTTCCCGTTCTCCCGAAGGAGAGGAGGCACTGAGGCCCCCCCAGTCCAATCTTAGAAGCCCAGGCAAAATTAGCAGGCTTGGTGGGTACCCCTGCACCAGATGGGAATTTGGCCATGAAATAGTAGGAGAGAAAAAGAGGCTGAATAACTTGGTTTATGTGGAATACCAATAAAATTCCAAGACAAGGAATTTGCACCATCTACGTTGGGCCACCAGCACCACTAGAATATCGGAAGGTCCCCCTCCTTGGGCTCCTTTTCACATGGGCTTGAAAGCCGGGACAAGTAAGTAGACTTGGAGGGTACCCATGCTCCAGATGGGAATTCAGCCAGAAAAATGGGGAGCAAGAAATAATGACATGAGGGAATCAGTCTTTCCAGAAACTGATCCTATTTCTTTATTTTGGGATTTGCTTATATACCTTTTGTTACACATAGAAATGAATACAGAGTCACGTGGGGGTCAGCAGTCCTGACCTTTATCAAAATCAGGTGCTTCACATAAATGTATAAAAAAAGGTCTTAGGGGTTTTACATCATCTTATGGCCATGAAGCCTGCTGACATTTATGACCCTTTCTTTCTGATAACCAAAAAACTTATTTTTTCCAAGGGTGTTTTTTCTTAAACCAGGCACCACCCCTCCAAATAAAGTTGCATTCCTATAGGGTGAGGGTGTAGTGAGTTACAATCAAGAAAAGAATTTATTTAACCCAAGGTTAACATGATTAATCTCAAAGGTTGATACTTATTTCTCCTGTATGCTAGTTATAGTCATTATAAGAGCAGGGAATATGGAGATTTAGCAGCAAACATCAGTCCAACAAATAAAAACCCTTCACCAATGTTCCCCTTAAGATCTATTTAGTCTTAAGATAGTGATAAAGTTACATTTTTACATAGCAAGGACACAGTGATTTTAACAAAGTACAGTGATCTATTACAAAAGAGAAAATTCATTAACTCAAAAAGTCTAATATTGCTAACATCAAAAACTACTATATTTCCTCTTCTATATTCCAAATACATTGATTAATATACTCCCATGTGCCTAAGGATATGGAGACCAGGCGGCAATCATTGACTCAACAAGAAGAAAAGCCCTGTACTACTTAAGACCTTCAAAATACTCCAAAACTCTCTGCAATGTTTATGGTTGAGAGGTAGTAAACAATCATGTGCCAGCAGAGAGGTTTGACCTGAGACACCCTTGTCCCACCCAGGGCAGGGATTTAGCAGCAATTATTGGCACAACAAATGAAAAACCCTTCACCAATATAATTCCTAACCAACCCACTATACTAATAACTTCTAACTTCCCAAAAGAATTTGCCTTTAGTAAGTCTAAAACATCTCGTGCCTCTCATGGTTGGGAGGCTGTAAACAATCACATGTGGCCGGACGAACCTGTACAGGCAGGCTAGATAACCTTCAGAGTTCATAAGTTGAAACACTCTTGTCAAGCCCAGGAATTTTTATTAACTTGGAACTGCAAGTTAACTCCTTCTCCGAGAGAAATGGTTATGGGGGAGAGCCCCCCGTAAATTCAGAGATGTAGGTGAGAGCATAAAACAGACTCTGGTTTTGGGGTTAGATGCTCGGGAACAGGGGGTTTCCTGAGGTTTGATCACGCCTTTGCATATGCCAAGCTTCCTTCCTCATGACCTTTGCCATGGGCGGAGTTCCTCACGCTGGCCCCCAGCAGGGACCAGATGCCATGATCTTCGTTTTCTGAATGTTGAGCTTTAAGCCAACTTTTCCACTCTCCTCTTTCACTTTCATCAAGAGGCATTTTCATTCCTCTTGACTTTCTGCCATAAAGGTGGTGTCATTTGCATATCTGAGGTTATCAATATTTCTCTTGGCAATCTTGATTCCAGCTTGTGCTTCTTCCAGCCCAGCGTTTCTCATGATGTTAGTTAAATAAGCAGGGTGACAATATACAACCTATTTGGAACCAGTCTGTTGTTCCATGTCCAGTTCTAACTGTTACTTCCTGACCTGCATATAGGTTTCTCAAGAGGCAGGTCAGGTGGTCTGGTATTTCCATCTCTTTCAAATTTTCCACAGTTTATTGTGATCCACACAGTCAAAGGCTTTGGCATAGTCAATAAAGCAGAAATAGATGGTTTTCTGAAACTCTCTAGCTTTTTCGATGATCCAGCAGATGTTGGCAGTTTGATCACTGGTTCCTCTGCCTTTTCTAAAACCAGCTTGAACATCTGGAATTTCATGGTTCACGTATTCAGTTCCAGATTTAAAGAAAGAAACCGTTTATGTGACTAAGACTAAGGAATGTAGAGAAAAGAAAAATAGATGTTTGTCCTTTCCTCCTCCTTGAGAATTCCAGACCCCTATCTCTGGTTTGAGAGCTCCAGACCCCTTTCTCCTCCTCAGGGACCCCAGGAGAGGTTCTTATCAACCTGCCTAGGAATTGGCTCTCTCAGAGTGATGGGCTGAGTAAGATAACAAGTGAAAAGTGATCACTGGGTGGGACTGTGTAGAGGTCATTGGTCACCTTCAAAAGAGCACTTTTGGACAGAAGAGTGGGGGTGAAATCCTGATATGAGTGTGTGAAGAGAAAACTGGAAGAGAAAAGTAAGGGATATGAGTATAGATAATGCTTTCAATGGGTTTGACTGTAAAGATAAAGCAAAGCAATGTGTTTGTAGCAGGAGAGGTGGTTTTTCTTTTTAATTTTACTGTATGCTTTATTCTTTGTGGCTGTAGAAATAAATACTGGCATGTTTACACAGTATGGAAGTGATCCAGTGGAGAGGATAATGCAGAAGGAAAAAGAGAGTTGCTGGAGGGGTGTTCTTGAGCAGACAAGAAAAGATGAGCTCTAATGCACAAATGACTTTGGAAAGGGACATGTGGATCTCAGATCCATGATGAATTTTCCCAAGGGCTTCCCAACAAAGGTGCATATCCTTCCATATATTTATCTGTGCCAAACTAAGATGGATAGAATATTTTTGCATCATGCTGCTCATATTTTTCTTTATTCAAAACTATGTTGTAGAGATTCTCTTATGTTAGTATGTAGAGATCAAACTCAATCTTTTTAATGACTGTTTAGTATTCAGTAGCATAGAGACATCATTATTTATTTAACCAGTCTCCTGTTGATGGACATTTACGTTGTCTTCAATGTTTTATTTGCTACTGGAAATAATACTGTAGATAACCTTCTTGCATAAATACATATCCTTGAGCATTTCAGAATCAACAACTTCCAGAGGTAGAATTATTAGACCAAAGCTAAGTGCATCTTGAATTGTGATAGAGGCTGCTAAAGTGTCCTCCACAAAGACTACTGCAGAGAACAGCGCAGTGGTATAGGAATGTGACAAGTCAAAAGCATTGTTTGTTTAAAGTGGGGCTCAGCTTTAAAGTGCTGCCAGAACCATAAGTGATAAATCACTGACCCCTCCTCTCCCGGCTGTGGGAATGTGACAGCTCCAGCTGGTCTGGGGAGCTGGAGAAGCAGAGAATTGGAACAGTGAGAGAGTAGAGAGCAGACAACGCAGGCAGGAGTGAAGATCTGAGGAGCTGTTTGGTGTCCAAGGCAGGGAGCCCCGCTCTAGCCTGGTTCTTCAAGTCACTCCTGTGAGGTCCTGGACAGGTGGTCAACCTCTCATTGTCTGATCACTACAGACATGATCCAGGGAGGCAGCAAACATGAAAATGAGATTGTAAATGTTGGGCCAGAGACTGCAGACGGCCCACTGGTAGTCACCTTTCTCTTCTTTCCTAACACAGCCCCTATTTTGTCTGGGACACTTTCCCCTACTTAATAATAGCATTTCTCCCCTTCTGCAGGTGGTCGTGTGACACAGCTCCAGCCAATGAGATGGGAGCAGAGTTGCTGGGGCATTCTGGGAAATTCTGTGGACCACTTATCAGCGATCCTGAAAGGCACCCCAGAGCCCCAGGGTGAGCAGTTGCGCTGTGACTGCGGGGGCCTCTGGATGCACGGGAGACACTGAGGGGAGAAAAGGAGGAGGCTGGGCCAGTGGCGTCTCGAAGCTACTGGGCCTTCGTCAGCCCTTTCCAGGTGCCTCGTCAGGTGAGAAAAATAAACCTAAGATTTGTCCACACCTCTGTTGGTCAGGTTCCCCTTACTCCCAGGAAGGCCATTCCTAGATTTCCACTAAGGGCCCATGAGAACTTTCTGCAGTCTGGTCACTTCTCCAGTCTCCCTTTGTTCATTTATTAAAGTGAGGGAACTTTTAAAATTATGATTCGATACATTTTTAGAAGAATATATATTCTCAGAAAAGTTTCAAACAGAGTATAGGGAATACCTTTGTAGCCCTCTCACTCCATTCCCCAGATATTAATGTCTTAGTAACTAGGGTTCATTTGTTAAAGTTGAGAAACGAACATTAACAAGTCACTATTAAAAGTTAACTTTATTCTATTTCCACTAGTTTTTTTTCCTCTCATATCCTTCTTTTGTTGCATAATCCTATCCAGGATATCACATTACATTTACTCCTTGTAGCTCCGTACTCCCCATTCTTGTTTGGGACAGTTTCTCAGCCTTTCCTGTTTCATATGACCTTGACTGTCTTGAGGAAGACTGGTAGGCATTTTGTAGCATGAGCCTCAGTCTGAGTTGGCCTGATGCTGTCTTCACGACTAGACTGGGGGAGAACAGGACAGAGGTGAGGCGGCCTTCTCAGCACATCTCTGGGGGCACATGCCACCTACGTGACTTGTCACTGTGCTGTTAATGCCCATCACACGGTTAAGGTGATTTTTGCCAAGTTACTCCCCACACATCCACCCCTGACATTCCCACACTCAGTGTTTCTGCAAGTAAATCATTGATCATGGCCCATATTCAAGGTGTAGGGAGTTAAACTCGATTTCTTAGAGAGGGGAGTATAAATTATTTGGAAGGCTCTAAGGAAGACTTGTCACTCCTATTTATTTATATCAGTATGGATTCATGGATAGTTATTTTATATTTTGTGTTATAGTCCAGTATTTTATTCCTTATTTTGTTTTTCAAATTGTACTATTTTGTGTGGGGGGGGTTCTCTTTCAGGTTGGGTCCCTCTGCCATGCCCCCATCCTTCTGCTTTTGAGCACTTCCTAACTTTCTTACAAGATGCCCCCAGCCTCATCTTGTATATTTCCTTCCTCGGTCGCCAAATCAGCCATTCCTCTAAGGATCTGTGGTTCCTTTCATTCTAGAATCATATTAGAAACCAAGATCTGGGCACTAGACCAAGGAATTGTGAAGGGATTTCCAGTTCTAAAACTATAGGATTCTAGACTTAGGATAAAAGTGGTTCTAACGTCAATTGATTACAGGGAGGATGAAATGAGATCTTCCATGTTCCATAAATATTTGTGTAAGCGGTGCCTGATGGGGGCACTTGTAATACATTCCACTGTTCCCACGTTTATCTCCATCATCACCGCCATTCTTGGGGAGGACGGGTGGACTCCTGCCTCACTCTGGAGACCAAATCCCCACCTTGGACTCTTGCCTGGTACCAAGGTCCCTACTACTTGGGACACAGCCTTGCTCCTGGAAGGCCCACTCCTCCCCTCTCACTCCCTGTCTCAGCTTCCCCAGAAGCAGTCTCTGCAACAAGGATTTGAGGGTGAGTTGTTGAGTGTGGAGGTGGTCCAGGTAAGCAACAGGAGGACTGGGAAAGTGAGACATGGAAGGGAAGGAAGCCAGTAAGAAGTGCATATTGAGCAGGTGACTGATGCCAATGGCAGGGTCTCAGTTCAGGGGGCAGAGCAATCTGGGAGATGAAGCAGAACAGCCTAGGGGCCGTCCCACCTGAGGGGAGGGGCCAGGAAGTGGGAGGGCTTATTCCAGCCCCGACCTTCTCTGGCTGAGGGCTGGTCCTGGGCATCAACTCTCCTGGGCCCCAGCCTGCCCCGTGTGCTGGCCAAGAGGAAGCCCTCGCTGAGGGTACTTGAAGTAGAAGATGGAGCAAGTCTGGGACAGGGCTGCAAGGGTACCAAGAGCAACCCAGATTCCCACAGCCTGGAGCCGCATTCTGAACCAGAGAGCAGGCCCCCTTGATGAACGGAGCTGCTCCTGTCTGTGTACTATCTGCTGTTGGACACCTGGCTGGGACCCATCCAGCCATCTCTCACTTGTCACCAAAGTGTCAGGTTTTGTCTCCCATCACCTGTCACCTTCCTGTCTACCTTGGTGGGAAAACACGTGGTCCAGATCCTCACTGTTCTACATCTGATCCATCTCAATGTTGACCCACACTCCTACTGCTGAGTGGTACCCAGAGTATCCTCAGAAGATCAGTCATGGGACACCCGAAGGGCTGGAAGTTAGGGCTCCCTATCCCAGCTCAGCAAGTTGTCTGGGCACCATCTCAAGTCAACAGTCACTTATTTCTCTGAGCTCCTACTGTGTGTCAGACACCATGCTGGGAGCTTCCTGTGATCCTCACATCCTCCCTGTGAAGGAGGGTTCAATAGCTGCACCTTCTGGGTAGGGAAACTCAGGATCTGAGAGCTTACGTCTCAGCCCCAAGGTCACCCACCTGTCACTAAGGAGCCTTGAAGGGGACCCACATACATCCCACCCTCCCACTGCCCTTGTCTTCAGCGATGTGGTTTTCAGTAGCCTCCGGGTATAACCTGCACTGCAGGCCCCTTCCTAAATCCTGGCCACTGTTTAGCTGGAATAAGCCTGGAGCTCCCACTGAGTCAGTGTCAGAGATGATTCCCAGGCTGGGGCCCAGCAGCAGACAGAGGCCCTGTATAAAATCCAGCCCTGCTTCCTGATTGTGACTGATTTACCCAACAATAATTAGTTCATTATGTCTAAAGTGTGTCTGATTCCTCTGGAGGCTTTGTAGTAATTACAAGTTGGTGTGTTATGAAAAATGATTTATGGAGTCTAAAAGCTTCGGACAAAGAGCTCAATGGCAAGACTGTTGGGCCTGCATGAAAGAACTTGCTGGATGTGAACCAAGATCTGTGACCAACTCTACTCTGGTCCCTGACCCCCGTCCTCACCCCCTCTGCTCCTGGGTGTCCATTTGCGCAGCTTTTATGGCTTATCCCCTCTATCACCTTGTGAGGAAGGTGCTGGTCAC
>SJYX01006071.1:0-10575 GCA_006410675.1 Oreotragus oreotragus | reverse complement strand
ATACTGATGCTGGGAAGGATTCGGGACAGGAGGAGAAGGGGACGGCAGAGGATGAGATGGCTGGATGGCATCACAGACTCGAAGAATGTGAGTCTGAGTGAACTCCAAGAGATGGTGATGGACAGGGAGGCCTGGCATGCTGCAATTCATGAGGTCGCAAAGAGTCGGACACTACTGAGCGATTGAACTGAACTGATAGAGCATCCTCATTTTTGGTGGCAAAGAATATAATCAATCTGATTTTGGTGTTGACCATCTGGTGATGTCCATGTGTAGAGTCTTCTCTTGTGTTGTTGAAAGAGGCTGTTTGCTATGACCAGTGCGTTTTCTTGGGAAAACTCTATTAGCTTTTGCCCTGCCTCATTCCATATTCCAAGGCCAAATTTTCCTGTTACTCCAGGTGTTTTTGACTTCCTACTTCTGCATGTACATTTACACTATAATAAATATGAAACCAACATTTTTACTAATTTCTACTAAATCTTTTGAGATGAACACAACATGGATGGGATCAAAAGTCCCAAATTTGTAATAAACTCTTTTCACAAGGATAGTTATAGTTATTTTTTCTTTATGAAAACATTTTTTCATTGTTTCCTTTTTGCTTTCAAATATTATTTTTGCATGGATTTTCACATATACATAACTGGCTAATTTTTCATGCAAATTAATAGTCATCAAAACATTAATTTACAAATTTATTTCCTTCTTATAATAACTGAAAATAATTGCTGACTAATTTGCATAATTATTCTGGTTTATTGTACATACTTATCCTCATCAAAGAACCCCTCCACCCTTCATCCAAACATGCATTATGTAGTAATGCTATATTAGTCAAATTACCTGGGAAATTCATTTTATTGGATATAATGCATATCAGTTCAGTTCAGTTCAGTCGTTCAGTCTTGTCTGATATACTCAATAAAGAAAATTGCATGTGGAAAGATATCCCTAGAAAGTAATTTATTTTGTTTCCTTACTTCCAAAAAACAGTTTAAATAAGACCCAACTGTTAAGGATCAGAAAGAGCCAGAAAATTTGCCTATGACTTTGAATGGAGCATGTTAGTATTATCTCTGGCCTTAAGAACCTCAGGAGGAAAAAAAAAACCTCAGGTAGACTGACTTCTTTCAAAGACTAACTCATGAGCCAGGAAGTCGAAGCCCCAAAATTTCAGCAGTCTAATAGTTTATCTCTTGAATTGCTTTTAATGATTTAAGGATGGTCCTGACAGAAAATTACTTGTAACTGTGTCAGACCCACTCTGGGTTCCACAACAGTGGCCTGAAATGTAAATATGGTTATAAAGTCAACTGACCTTTACAGGGAAGGAGTGACACTATATTGGGCATCATTCTTAATGTGCCAGAATTCTTCCCTACTTAGATATATTATGATCCTCTCACACTGTTGAATCTATAACATTCTCCATATTTACAGAATCACAGAAGTAATACTTCTAATTCCTGAAAAAGTAAGACAAAGAAATTCATCATTCCATACATTTCAAATAACATTTTAAAAGGGATCTGCACAGTAATATAAGTGAAACCTATGATGAAAGACAAAATGAAGAGTCAATACTTAGGGTCAAAATACACTAAACAGCAACCTTTATGCATATTTCATTCAAGCACTAAAGGCAGTAAATATGAAGTCAAGATGAAAATAACACTAAATTTGTGGGATGAATGGCAGTGGGACAGAGACCCTGGTGGGTTGTGAGGCTGCCCCAGGCAGGTGCTGTGGCAAGAAGAAGAACTCTCTGGGGTTTGTGGGCTCACCAACATACCTTGGAGAGCGAAAAAGTTGGCTTCAAGCTCAACATTCAGAAAACGAAGATCATGGCATCCGGTCCCATCACTTCATGGGAAATAGATGGGAAAACAGTAGAAACAGTGTCAGACTTGGGGGGCTCCAAAATCACTGCAGATGGTGACTGCAGCCATGAAATTAAAAGATGCTTACTCCTTGGAAGAAAAGTTATGACCAACCTAGATAGTATATTCAAAAGCAGAGACATTACTTTGCCGACTAAGGTCTATCTAGTAAAGGCTATAGTTTTTCCTGTGGTCATGTATGAATGTGAGAGTTGGACTGTGAAGAAGACTAAGGGCCGAAGAATTGATGCTTTTGAACTGTGGTGTTGGAGAAGACTCCTGAGAGTCCCTTGGACTGCAAGAAGATCCAACCAGTCCATTCTGAAGGAGATCAGCCCTGGGATTTCTTTGGAAGGAATGATGCTAAAGCTGAAACTCCAGTACTTTGGCCACCTCATGCGAAGAGTTGACTCACTGGAAAAGACTCTGACACTGGGAGGGATTAGGGGCAGAAGGAGAAGGGGACAACAGAGGATGAGATGGCTGGATGGCATCACGGACTCGATGGACGTGAGTCTGAGTGAACTCCGGGGAATGGTGATGAATGGGGCGGCTTGGCGTGCTGCGATTCGCGGGGTCGCAAAGAGTCAGACACGACTGAGCGACTGAACTGAACTGAACTGAACTGAACAGCATACCTCATTATCAAGGATCTTGGAGAAATTCATTCAAGGCTGTTAGATCACAGACCAGTTATCCAAGGTGAAATCCATTATTTTGTGAAAGTATTTGAAGAAAAACATGGTCTTCGATAAATGCGAGTTCTTGAAAATCTGAAGAATAGAGACAAGTGAACATACTCTTCCAACATGTAGAGAGTCAATGCAAGACAACTTAAACCAAGTTCTCCGGAGATTGCCAGTAGCTACTGACTCGGTCTGTAGATTCCAGCAGAGGAAACAGGAGCAAAAAAAGATTCATAATGACCTTTTAATGGCTATTGAGAAACAGCATATAACGCAGTGGGAAGATTTCATGAAAGAGCAGCACAGCAAACAGGCAGAAGTGGACGAGGAGCACAGGAAGGCCATGGAGAAGCTGAGAGAGCAGTATGCAGAGACGGAGAAGTACCTGGCAAGATTCTCAACCTTCTGAGAACTTGAACCACAGCAATGACAAACTAATAACAAAAAACTGACATCCCCACCCCACCCCCCAAAACAAATGCTTCCACCAAACCATTTAGCCTGTGCTTCAAGTTTAACAATATATTCGATGTCACTTTTCTGTCAGACAATGGAGCCCTCTCCTGGAGTCTTCGCTGTTTCCTAGAGGAGTGCCATATCTTTCCAGTTTCAAGTGCTTCTCAATGATCATTCAAAGGGGAAGGAGTTGGAGGAAAGTGGTGTCCACGTGCTCTCAGTTAATGTGGACCAGTTTTGGTTTTCATTGATTGATTATCTCAGAGAACTAAGGGTAAGTACAGACTTCTTAGAGAAGCAATTTAATTCATCCTTCTGCAGGGTTAATGTTAGTTTATCATTGTGGCTTAGAAAGCAGAGATGGTGTCTTCCTGTCGTGGATTCCTTTGTTCTTGAAGGAACCAAGGAATTATTATTATTCCGTGAGTAATTCAGACAGAAGAAACTGTCCTGAGAGCAGAGATCATATTGAAGAGAGAGGAGCATCAGAACCATGTCTCTGCTGTGCACATGGGGCCACACTTGTCTCTGAATGGCCTGCTGGGAGAAGTTGTTGTATAATGCTGTGTTTTCACTGGACAACAAGAAACGCTTGTTAAGACTGTGGCCTTCCATCACTTCATGTTTTCAGCTTTGTTTAAAACATGCTTACAAGGAAAAGCTTACCAGAAACACAGTTAACTTTTAACCTTTCCAAGAACCATAATCTTGGCCATAGTCTTTACCTCATTTTTACCTCTGTTTTTGCTGTGGGTAAGCTTTGTAAGATAAATAACATCTCTACATGTTTCAGCCATTTAATGAGTAATCAGCAAATTCTGCCAAATCCTCCCTCTGGAACTGTATAAAGATCCTGGCTTTGAGTAAACCAGAAATATTTGCCCACATGGCAAAAGATCCATGTAAAATGTAAATCCTTTTTAGTGTTGAACATCTGTTCTCATAGGTAGGTGTATTGTGATGAAACATGTACCATTTTTGTCATCACTGTGATCTTTAAAAATCTGCATTTAACAGTTTAATTGCTGAACTATATATATATTTTTTATTTACCATGAACCAAGCAGCCTGGCATGCTGAAATTTGTGGGGTTGCAAAGAGTTGGACAAGACTGAGCGACTGAACTAACTGAACTGAAAGCAGAATTATATGCAATAATTTCAAGAGATTTATGGTAAATGAATATGAGGTATGGATAGACCTTTCAGGTATTTTTTTCATTGCTCTTCAGTGAAGAAAAGCACAAGAAAGAAAATACCCAGCTCACTTGTGTTAGCTCAGTGTTGCTCCTGCAGAAAAGTGCCAATGCCTGCCTGTGTAAATTTATGGGTTACTGTCAAAGCTTCATTCTTGGCTGCATGCTGAAAATGTGATTAAAGTTAATAGAAGAGGTGAAATAAGTATTTGAGATTTCTTTCAATAACACAGAAATTCTGCCACCTCCCTCTGTTTGCTACTGTAGGCTTGACAAGCTCATTCATCATCCTCTGGTACCTAGACCAAAAAAAGTACTTGCTGACATGCAGACATGTTGGAATTTTCTTAATTCTCTTTCAGTGGATGGAAAAAGAAAATATACTTCCAAAAATATCTTGCACATGAAAAGGGAGGGGAACCCTAAGTGAAAATTCCCTTTGTACTGTAGGCAGTTTCAGAAGAGCTATTAATTGCCAGTGCACCACTGAACAGATGCTAGAACCAGAAAACCAGGACAGTGTGTGTGAACAGTAATGATTCCTCCATTTGTGCACAGATTTTTGACCATGTTCATTCATCTCATGTGAAAAATAAATACTTTACCATATGAGTTTGTATATATTATATGAGGCTCTAAGGGCCTTCTTAAACCAAAATGACTTTATGAACTTTTTGAGCTTTAAACATGGATGCTAAATCTCTTCTTTGTAACTTTCTTAGCTATTCAATATACCTTCTAAAAGAGATGGTTGGTTCACTTTCCTTTTGATATTTTTAGTAGTGAACACTTTCACTTATATTTCCCAGTTTTTTAAATCACTTTTGAGATGTATTTTATCTATATATAAAAATCTGCTTTAGTAGTTACATAATAAACAGCATTTCTGCTGTTACATTGTCTAGCAAAGAGAATATGGCTTCTGGGTGGCTCACAGGATTACTTTCTAATGAGCAAATGAAATAACGTATTGTCAATTTAAAGTGCTATAGAAATGTTTGTTTTTAAATTCTAACTATTTTTTATTTTCCATCATGATTTGTTTTATTTTTTTTTCCATATGTGGATTTTTTTTTAATTTACTAACATGTAGACTTTTAAGTTCTGTTCTTATTGATTTCTGCTTTCATTGGACTATGGTCCAAGAATAGATTCATATAAGACTAAAATGTTACAATTTGTTGAGATTTTCCATCTGACCTAAAATATGGTCAATTTTTGTAAATGTTGTGTTAGTGCTTGAAAGTATGCCTGTTTCCAGTTGTTGGGTATTCATTAGACCAAACTGTTAATTGTGTTGGCCAAATTGTCTCTATTTTAATGTTCTTTTTCTTCTACTTGATCTTTCAGATTCTAAGAGGTGTTAAAATTTTCTGTTCTAGTGGATTTTCTAATTTTTTGTAATTGTGTTAATTTTTGTTTTATATATCCTGAAACTTTGTTATTCAGTATATTACAAGTTTAGAATTGTTTCTCTTCCATGTTTAGAATTGAATCTTATATTTATTGTCACAGTTTCCATTTCTAATAATGTTTTTGTAACATGTTATGTTACTTAAAATCTTATGTTTCTGAAAGAAATATTTATATAAGCCATACCAGCTGGTTAGTGTTTGTATGGTATATGTTTCTCTGTTCTTCTGTCAGACTGTTATGCTGTGTTTTCATATACCCACTAAAAACTAACTAGATTTGTTTTTTCTTTCTATCTATCTTTTAGCTGGAGACATTAATTGATTTACATTAGTGGAAATTGCTAACATGTTAGGGTTTATTTGTACCATCTTATTGTGCTTTTTGTTCTACCATTTTGTTATCTCTCTGTCCTTGGGTGTTTTTCTCCCTTCATCTTCAGCATTGAGTTTTTTGGTTTTCCATTTACTTTTTCTCTGCCAGTTTAAAAGGTAAAACTCAAATTTTGTCTTTTTAGTGCTTATCATAAAATTTAGTTTGCATCATAAACATTTTAAAGTTTTATGTTTTCACTCTTATGCTGAACATCAGACTTTTGAACAAAATCTGATTGCCTTCCCTTAATTTATGGTCTATAATTTTAGTTTTATCTCAGTTTAATTCCAAAATAGTTATTGTATACAGTCAGTATTTGTTTAAATTTACCTATAAGTTTACTGTTTTATTATCCTTGAAAGTTAACTGGGTATACAAGCCTAGATTGACAGTTATTTTTTTCTCATTTTTTAAAAAATTATACTGTTCCACTGTTGTCTTGCTTCCATTGTTGCCTCTGAAATGACACTTGTCAGTGGATCAGTATTCCTTTGTAGGTAATCAGTCTTCTCTTTCAGGTTATGTTTAAGTTCTTTATCTCTGACATTCTGCAATCAAATGTCATTATACTACAACCTGTCTGCTGTGGATTTCTTTTTTATTAATCAAGTATGATTCACTGAGCTTCTTGAATCTGAGAATTGGTGCCTTTTGTGAATTATGAAAAATTTTGAATTTTTACCTCTTTGAATAATATACCTTTGCATTTTCTCAATTCTCTCCTTTAGGAAATCAAATTAGACTTAAGTTTTACCATCTCACTCTGATCTTTATATCTCTTAATCTCTGTTTCATATTTTTCTATCTCACTGTCTCTGTGTTGAACACTAGATCATTTCTTTACATCCATTGTCCAGTTCACTAATTTTGTCTTCTTGCTGTCTCTAATGTATTTAACCTATCTATCATTTTTAATTGTGATTATAGTTTTTCATTTCCAGAAATGTTGTTTGGTTCTTTCTTAAACTTTCTTGGTCATTTGGGGTAGTTCCTCTCTTCTCTCTTTTTCTTTTCTTTTAACATATTAAAGATTCTTATTTTACATTCTGTATATGATGATTTCAATATTTTTATCCTTTTTTGTGGATTTGAATCTATAGTTTGTTTTGTCTGAAGCAAGTATATGACTTGTTTTCTGATGTGATCAGTGAATTTTCATTGTGAATTGACATTCCTCTGAACTCCATTTTAGAGAATGTTTTATATGTTCCAACAGAGAACTTTGCTATGTTTTATTTTTTTCCTAGCACCTCCATTTTGTATATTTTGGCCCTGGTAGCTCTAGACCACTTCAGAGTCAGAGTTCCCCTTGGGCTTCCTGCTGCTCCCTCTCTGTCCTTCAGTGTGTATGTGTGTTCACTGACACTCACAAGCCTTGTGAATTTCTTCCTCAAATATACAGTGGTGTCAGGCTGTGATAAGACATTCCTAGAGATTTGTTTCATCCTTCATATGTCTACTAGAGATTTTTTCATCCTCCATATGTCTACTAGAGATTTTTTTCATCCTTCATATGTCTACTAGAGATTTTTTTCATCCTTCATATCTCTACTTGGAACACAGATGAGAAACTTAAGGTGTTTTTCTAGTTCACTCACTGAGAGGTGCTTTTTGGGAAGTCATCAGTGGTACTGCAGTCCAGGTCAGTCCCTGTTGTGAACTTAATCGTGTCCCCAAATTCATATGTTGAAGCCCCAGCCCCCAGTGCATCTGTATTTGGAGATAGAGCTTATAAAGATGTAATTAAGGTTGAATGGGGTCAGAATCATGGGGCCCTGATCTGACAGAACCTGTGTTCTTACAAGAAGAGACCTTCTCTCCATGTGCACACAGAAAAGGTCATATGGTCACAGCAGAAAAGGTGGCTGTCTGCAAACTAGGAAAAGAGGTCTCAATTGAATGGAATTTTCTGGCATCTTGATCTTGGACTTCTTGCCTCCAGAACCATGTGAAAATAATTTTCTTATGTGTAAGCTGCCCATTATTTATACACATAATGCTGTGCAGTGTTAATAGTTATGAATATATGTGCTTCATAAATAAAGTATTAGTATGTATTACAATATCTAAGAAAACTTCACACCAATAATATTTCCCAACAACATTTAATTCACTTTGGAAAAGACCAAGTTTACATTAATATTTTATCATTTGGTAACATATTAAAATGTACAAATTTAGTAACATATAAAACAATGTACACACAACTGTTTTTTATTTATTTTTAATTAATTTATTTTTTATTGAAGGATAATTGCTTTATAGAATTTTGCTGTTTTCTGTCAAACCTNGTAACATATAAAACAATGTACACACAACTGTTTTTTATTTATTTTTAATTAATTTATTTTTTATTGAAGGATAATTGCTTTATAGAATTTTGCTGTTTTCTGTCAAACCTCAACATGAATT
The DNA here is from genome assembly GCA_006410675.1 of Oreotragus oreotragus. Lineage (NCBI taxonomy): Eukaryota > Metazoa > Chordata > Mammalia > Artiodactyla > Bovidae > Oreotragus > Oreotragus oreotragus. The sequence continues at coordinate 2,155 of SJYX01006071.1, read as the reverse complement.
GGCCATAGGTGTACATGGACATGAGTTTGAGATTAACTCTCTTCATATCACTTTTTTAAAACCACTTTTCTGGTAAATAAATATGATGAGTGAGAGTGAAGTAATCAATTTTGGATGCTGGTGGCAATTAGATACATCACACATATGGAATACACAAACTTGAATGTAGCAACCATTAAAGATCTCAAAACAATTAAAAGTATAGTCATAACGGTTAGTTATATATACTGTCTCCTACAAGAATTCAGATGTACCATTGATCAAATAAGTTCTCAAAAAGTATAGTAATCACACTACAAAGGGGCTGATGTGACACAATGAACTAGAAAAGACTACTGTTACTCCAGTCTCATAAATCAATCCAACCAAACTGCAGTTGATTCTTATTGTAGATGTGGTACAAGTTCTCTACTTCTCTGGTTTGATATTTGTAAATTATGAGTGCTGAATTCAGAACTATTTCCAGGGGAAATGTTACAGAGATTACGTCTTGTTAAAGAACGTAAAAGAACTTCCCGAACTTTCAATGACTCTATGTTCTGCTTTTGAGAGATTTGGAGGCTAATCTGATTTATATTATTCATTAACAAATTGGAAACCATAAGGTTGGTTATAGAGCAGCACTGAGTGATTTTCTTCCAAAAACAGTTTGTAGAGTTCATCCACATTTTTTTCCATATAACTATTAAGCATAGAATTAGAGAGGGGCTGTTTATGAAACAACATACTTCTTTCTCGAATTTCATCCCCATTCAAAGGCTTTGAGGTAGGTAGTTTGTCTAGAAGTTCAATGATGGGAGAATGACCCAACGGTATATGGGCATATCTACTGAAAACAAAAGAGGACCACTAAAAGCTGGGAGGGATTGGGGGCAGGAGGAGAAGGGGACGACTGAGGATGAGATGGCTGGATGGCATCACGGACTCGATGGACGTGAGTCTGAGTGAACTCCGGGAGTTGGTGATGGATAGGGAGGCCTGGCGTGCTGCGATTCATGGGGTCGCAAAGAGTCGGACACGACTGAGCGACTGAACTGAACTGAAAAGCATCATCACGTATGTGTTCCACAAAGCAGTTGAAATCATACATGTTACCTACATGGTCTCCTGCAATCTGTAGGTCAGGATAATTCTGGCAAATACTAGTACATGAATAAGATCTGTATAAATCTAGTTGTTTTTCATCATGTTGTTCTCTTTTTGGAATGGGCAGTGCAGCAGACACGTTCCCTGGAAAGTATGCACTATTGCATTTTGCTACAGTTATCTCATCCACAGGTTTCATTTTACTTGTATAATTACTTTTATCTGTTAAACTTTCTTTCATGACTTTATTTTCATTTTCCATTTTATCAGGGGAATGTGAATTATCTTCTATATCTAAAAGTTGCTTTTTCCAAGTTTCCTTTTCATCATTTGAGTTTTTCTTATATGTAACTTGTTCTTTGTATAGGAGTTCAATTAGGTTCATCCACAGGTTTCATTTTACTTGTATAATTACTTTTATCTGTTAAACTTTCTTTCATGACTTTATTTTCATTTTCCATTTTATCAGGGGAATGTGAATTATCTTCTATATCTAAAAGTTGCTTTTTCCAAGTTTCCTTTTCATCATTTGAGTTTTTCTTATATGTAACTTGTTCTTTGTATAGGAGTTCAATTAGGAAGGCTTCTCGAAACATTTTATTAGACAAGGTTTCTAATCAGAAGAATACAATATATCCTGAAAATTAAAAAAAAAAAACTCATTAAGGCAATATATTTTTAAATATTTAATGAAGATTTAACTGCTACTTGAAAACACAAGTAATTAAGGGAGACACTATTGCTCAAAGGATAGAGAATAAGACCAGGGGCAAGGAGACTTGGCTTCCAATTCTGTCATTACCTATTTACTATCAGGTAATTTATTTACCATTCCTGGATATTGATTTTCCTGTTAAATGGTGATAATAATGCTCCCTAGAGTTTTTCACTAGTTTATTATCAGGATGTTATATGGTATACATGCAAATGCAAATGTTTTAAAAGTACAAATTTCTACAAATGTATATTTATTTTATTTTATTGTTTTTATTTTATTTATTTTTTTGGTATTTATTTATTTTTTTACATGAACTCCCAAACATGAACCCCCCTCCCACCTCCCACCCCA
>SJYX01006070.1:0-11302 GCA_006410675.1 Oreotragus oreotragus | reverse complement strand
GTGCTGCGATTCATGGGGTCACAAAGAGTCAGACACGACTGAGCAACTGAACTGAACTGATGAATGAAATAATGTAGTGACTTCATGTATTTCCCTTGGGACTTGAAGGAAAAATACTTTCCCAATTTTAGGCATTAAACCACTATGAGTATGTGTTTCTGAGTACTGTGGTTCTTATATCAAATATGGTAGGGTGTAGGTAGAAGGAAGAAAAGACAGCTAGTGATTTTACCTTATTGTCTGATTTCTTCTTCTTCATTCATATGAGGGTAGAAGCTGTATCTGCTTCTAGATGAGTTTGGCTATTATTACCTGGGGGTCTTATTGCTTGACTGGAATGCAGGTACTGCGAGGCAAGTAGCTGCTCTGAAGCTGCAAAGAAGTTCTTCTTGACTCAAAGGGGAGAATTATCTACTTGCACTTAAGCCTGTTTGATCAACCTCTGCTGCCTGAGTCCAGCCCCAGTGGATCCAGGGTAATTTGAAGCAGGGACGGTGTCGGCATCTAGAGGAAAATTGTTTACTTAAAGATATGGAGAGAGATTAGAAAAGAATAGTGTAGTAGGAAAATTAGTGGAGGAAAGAGGCTGAATAACTTGGTTTACACGGAAAACCAATAAGACCCCAAGACAGGGGATTTGCACCACCTATGTAGGCCACGGGTGTCTTCCCAGTCTCCTGGAGGAGCGGAGACACAAACTGTCTCCCCGCTCAGATCTTAGAAGCCCAGGAAAAATTAGTAGGCCTGGCGAGCCTCCACACTCCAGATGTGAATTCAGCCAGTAAAGGAGAGTGAGAAAGAATGACACGGGGAAACCAGTCTTTTCGGTAACTGGTCTGTTTCTTTATTTTCCAGGGCCACTTTTATACTTTAAGTCATACATAGAGATAAATGGAAAATACAGTCACGCGGGGCCAGCATTCCTGACCCTTATTGAAAGCACGTTTTCTTTCTGCATTCCTTCTGATATACAAAGTTCTCAGGTGATTTACATCATCTTCTAGCCAAGAAGCCTGCTAACATTTTATCACCCTTTCTGATGATGATTAGTCAACCAGAAAACTTATTTTCTCCAAAGGTGATTTTTCTTAAGTCAGGNCCAGCATTCCTGACCCTTATTGAAAGCACGTTTTCTTTCTGCATTCCTTCTGATATACAAAGTTCTCAGGTGATTTACATCATCTTCTAGCCAAGAAGCCTGCTAACATTTTATCACCCTTTCTGATGATGATTAGTCAACCAGAAAACTTATTTTCTCCAAAGGTGATTTTTCTTAAGTCAGGCACCACCCTCTGAAGGCACCAGATAAAGTTGCATTCCTACAGGGCAAAGGTGCAGTGGGCTATAATCTAGAAAATAATTTACTTAGCCTAAGGTCTAATGTGATTAATATCAAGGTTAATACTTATTTCTCCTATATGCTAGTTATATAAATTAGTGTGTATAAGGGGCAAAGGATATGGAGGCTTAGCAGGAAATATTGGCTCAACAATGAAACCCTCCACTAGTATAATTTCTAACAAACTCACTAATATTATAATAATAATTTTCTAACTTCTCAAAATAATCTGTATTTAGAAAGTTTATGGCATCTCGTGCCTCTCATGGTTGGGAGTCTGTGGCCGGATAAACCTGTCAGGCAGGCTAGAGAGCCAATACTGAAACACTGAAACACTGAAAAATTAGGACTGAAACACTCTTGTTACACCCAGGAGATTTATTAACTGGAGCTCTAAATTAGCTCCTTTTCAGAGAGAGGTGGTGGAGGATAGCCCCTTGTTATGTCAGAAGTGTAGGTGAAAGCATAATGCACTCTGGTAGGCAAACTCTGGTTTTGGGGGTAGATGCTCGAGAATGTCCAGGGGGACCCCTGAGGCCTGATCCCACCTTTGTGTATGTCAGGCCTCCTTCATCATGGCCTTTACCACGGGCGGGATTCCTCAAGTTGACTCCCAGCATTCTGCCTTTTATTTCATGGAAATGTGATTGTGATTAACATTTATTTCTCACAATCATCAGCATTATTTACTGCCATTTTTGTGACCATGTCTAATCTTTTTTGAAGGATATGTTCTAACTTCTGTCTTGTGCTAAAATCTGTGTGTGAGTGTATTCATGTGTATTCATGCATACCCACAGCACACACATAAATGTGTGCATATACATAATGTGGATTATTTGGATATTATATTTATGCATGTATGTGTCCCAGTGATTCTATCATTGTCATAACAACATGGTGATTATTGGTATGATCTAATAAAATTTAGCTTTCTTATTTCACTGGAATATGAGAGCCAAGAGTCTTGTTGATCTGTATAACAAAACTCCTGATTGGTATTTAAATGCCCTCACAGTAGCTAAATTTCCATCTACTAGCTGTATAGAAGGCAAATAATATAGAGCACAGGGGGCCAAATAAATTTTCATTGATTGCTTTAGTTGAAGGATAGGAAATATGCAGAACAAGTTAAATAGCCCTAGAGACTGTGTGTATTATCACCAAGAAAGACAGAAATGTGAGTCATAAATTAGGTTTATTATATCTTGTATATGTTATAGCAAAAGAAGCATGAAAGTGATACCATATCATTTTTCATTCATCCACGAATATTAGATTTATCAATTATGCTTAGTGGTTAGTCCATGCATGAAAGAGGCATTAGAAAATCCATGTAATCCTGTAGTATAGCTGCAAAAATATAGTTAAGTATCTCACACTCACTTATATAAACCAAACTATAATATTCCAGAGAGAAGTGAGTTAACATTCAATGTTTCGGCTAGGATATGAAACTTCAGTTATTGTTATGTGTGTTTGTGTCCATTTCAATGACACTGAATTGCAAAAAAATATTCTATATAATTTTCTTATCATCTGAGTTATGCATTTCAATGTTAATGTTTTTTTCTAAAAATTATAGGCTTTTACCATTTAATTTCATTTTCTTTCTTATAGTTTGTCATAGATAAATTCTGACTGAGCTGTCTCTTTCTCATTAAATGTACACCCATGATGGATTCATGTCAATGTATGCCAAAACCAATACAGTACTGTAAAGTAAAATAAAGTAAAAATTAAAAAAATAAAATAAAATAAAAATTCCTTAATAGTTGATGTATGGCAAAACCAATACAATATTGTAAAGTAATTAAGCTCCAATTAAAATAAATAAATAAATAAATATGTGTAAAAAATAGTTCTTCTGGCAGTTTTACTATCAACTAACCTTTCCTTTCCAGTCTGAGTACAGAGTTTTCTAAATATTATTATTTAATTATCTGTGTCTAGTGTAAAGCTTCCTGCACAGAAAGTGCCATCAAAATCTTATTAACTAATTAAGAGAAATAAAAGTAAATGTTATAATTTATTTAAAGATCACAGTTAAGTAAGCCTCTGAACATTGGCTGAAACTTCNTTATTTTTTCCAACTAATTAAATAGAGTTGAAAAGAATCAGCAAAATCTCTGCAGAACCTGTCTCTTATACACATCTTAATTATCTGTGTCTAGTGTAAAGCTTCCTGCACAGAAAGTGCCATCAAAATCTTATTAACTAATTAAGAGAAATAAAAGTAAATGTTATAATTTATTTAAAGATCACAGTTAAGTAAGCCTCTGAACATTGGCTGAAACTTCCCCAAAGCTTCTCTGTGAGTTCCATTACATATTTCATATTCTGTAAGACAGTGATTGCAAAAATTAGGGCCAGCTTAACAATCTGATTTATTTTAAAGCTTCCTGCTTGTGGCTTTAAGTCAGACCTAGAATTTATTAAGCAACCAATTTCTCATCACTTTCACTATTTGTAGGCTAACCTGAGCTACTATTATCTCTCACCTGAATTATTTCAACAGTTTCATAATCATCTCTGTATTTTCCCACTTGCTTTCCACACTCTATTCTCAAAAGAATCTCCATGGAAAGACTCTCAAAAAGGAAGCAGCTAATCCTTCTGTTCATATCTCTAATAACTCCCCTCATTTAAACCAAAACCTAAGGTCTTTACAATAGTCTAGACTAGCCCTATACAATCTTCCTTCAAATTACCAATATGAGTCATTTCTATTTAACTTCATCTCCTTCTACCTTTTCCTCATTCAAATTAGGCTCTCTTCTCTTCTCTATGAATTATTGTTTATGAGTTCTTTTGCATATTTCCTTGTTTTGAACCCAATGAAGCTGGAATAGTCACGAATTACTTTCTGCTTTGTGGTCTTCTGAATAGTTTCCTTAAGACTAACAGGTATAAACAGTTGTACGAAGGAGGCCTCAAACACAGGCAGAGCAAGAGCATGTTGTCTGTTCTCTCCTTTTGATATTTTTTGCTTAACTACAAATTATGCCAGGTTGGAATGGAGATTCAACAAGCTGTTTTGAACAACCTACATATACTGTTGATTTTGACATTTTCTTTTCTTTTTGGTGGGCCAGAGGATACCATTGAAAATTACTGCTTCAGTGCCTGAAATAATTAATGTAGTTTCCCGAAATGATTATTACACTCCCCAGGAGTAGCTTATGTATCTGGAGAATCTGGCTTAGTTTGTTGGTAAAATGCACATCTTCTACAAGATAGGATAGGGATGACTACTGATTAAAGGAGACTTCAGTGACTCTGCTCCTTAGGAGAGCACTAGCAAAGCAAGTTTACTGATTATGAAGTGCTTAAAGATTATATTCAAAGTCCAATGTGCCTTTTATCATCCCTCCCACAGGTAATTAAGTGAACATAATCAGTAATACTTTAATGCTCAAATCCTCCTCACATTCCTTTTTAACTGCCTTTTCATCTCAGTTCACTGTGTTACTACTCATATCCACCTCATTTTGGGCAGTCAAGTGAGGATGAAACTTCTCCCTCTATGTAGTTAAAATCTAAAATATGTGACATCATCAGAAATTGGAGGAGATGAGGCATTTATAATGGATATGAGATTGTGGGGCTGCCATATCATTTAGATTATTTTGTCATAATGTTCCCAGATCCATCATATTTCTGGGATTACCACATCTAGTTTGTTTAGGTGAGTTATTCTTTGGACTTATTGTAACATATGCTATTTCAGGAATCTTCTTTGCAAAGAAATCAGAAAGAAGGAGTACATTTTGAAACTGTTATTACCTTTAGGTAGCTTTAAGTGTTTCTGAAAATCAAGAGAAAACTTTTGAATTTCAGAAATGTTATCAAATATTTAATTCATAATTTTTCATGGTAAAACCTTATTTTATCACTTATTACACAAAAAGAAATTTTACCTGATTTGTTTGCTCATTTTATAATGAGGTCTTGATTAATATTGAAAAATCATGTTAAAAAAAACCATAAAAAGCTACAATAAGTAAATTTTAAGCTTTTGCATTTTTAAATAGTAACTGAGATGTTTAACATTTTTACATTTTCTGGTGGGGCAAAGATTGCACTAAAGATTAATGCATTTTGAAAATGATAAAAATAGTTATTTTTTGTTTGTTTGTTTTTATTTTACTTTACAATACGGTATTGGTTTTGCCATACATCAACATGAATCCGCCACAGGTGTACATGTGTTCCCAATCCTGAACCCCCCTCCCACCTACACAATGGAGTAAAACAATTCTTTTTTCAGTAGTTTCAAAACTCTGGCATTATGGCTCATGATTTTGAATGTTTTGGGAGTTACTGCTTATGATATTGATCATTTTTTAAAAAATAACACTTTGAAAAGTAGACTTGTTCATATAGTAGACTATGAAATGTAAAACCTAAGTAAAGTTGTTTTTTACACAATCACCTTATTGGTATTGTCTCATGATGAGAACATTTTTCTAGTTTTGCCTTGATATTTCGTCTCATAATAATCCAGTGCAAACTATATAATAATTTGGTTATACAAATATGCAGGGTTTTGAAATCACAGTCCAGGATATCTGTTTCTCCCTAAGTTTCTCTTAAAGATATGTATTGTTTTAAAAATATGTTTTTTTTTTTTAATGGCTGTGCTGGGTCTTCAATGCTGTATGGGCTTTTCTCTATTAGTGACGAGTGGGACTACTCTCTAGTTGCCATGTGGGATCCTCATTTTGGTGACTTCTCTTGTTGCAGGGCACAGGCTCCAGAGTGCATGGACTCTGCAGTTGTGGTGTGAGGGCTTAGCTGCCCAATGGTATGTAGGATCTCCCTGGACCAGGGGTTGAACCAATTTCCCCCACATTGCAAGGCAGTTTCTTAACCACTGAACTACCAAGGAAGCAATCCTTAAGTTTTCACATTAGAAAAAGGTAGTGTAAGTTGATGAGCTTTGGTAGTTAGGCCAGTAAAGGAGTAAATAATTCTGGGTTATATTTCCTGAACTTCAATTTACAGTAATAAACTGTATATATTTGATATTGTAACAGGGTGAATGAGTACTATATAAATGACCGATATTATAGTTTAAAAAAATGATTCTTCATAAATATGATATAATTCTAAAGCAAATGATTTACCAGAATACTTTTTAATTAAGATATATGTGATACCATTCTCCCAATATTGTAAACTAATTAACCTCCAATTAAAATAAATAAATTTATATTAAAACTGGCCAAAAAATATATGTGATAAAAACATGAGTGTGAATATTCCCCATGTATTTCCATGCATTCATTAAAGTTTAATGTTCAACATTAGGAAGTAATGTCTATAAAAAGCCTATAATATCTTAAAATATTCACTTATTAAATTAGTATATACTGTGGACTGGGGTGCTGTCATGTTCTTTACTGAATGATCAGAATTTTTGTCTTGAATAAATATGATCTATGCTTACTTTTTAAAAACATATGTATAGATGTTAGTGGAAAATTAATCTGTGTTAAATGTATCTTTCTCAAGAGTTCTTTATGTAAAATACATGACTCAGATGAAAATACATCTGTTTTTTTCTTCTAATGAACATCTAACATGAGTTTTTATAGTAACATACAATGATTTCCTGTCAATGAACTACATTTTGCTAGTGAGTAGCTATTTCCAAATGCAAATAATTCTGAAAAAAACCCCAAAACCCTATAGTTCAGGAAGCAGTACCATTGTTAATTTTTTAAATAACACATTTCAGTGATTTTCAGTTTATTGTACCATTGTAGGTGACTTACATATAATTATGCATTTTTCAGATGATAGATACTTTCATGCTGTTATTTAATAAAAATGCCCTCGTTTTCTTCTTTAAAGGGAGGATCCTCATATATTAATGTTGATACATATGTAGTTAGAAAGTAATAGAGTATATTATTTTTTTAGAAATTAATTATTGTCTCTGGTATGTTAGCACACTAAGAACAAAAGTGCTTAAATATACAAATAATTTCTTTAACACATTTTACTTCTATTGACTTTTTTTTTAGTAAATTTTCATTACAATTAGTGCAATTAGTGGTTATTGCTCTATTTGTTTCCTTGTCAGTGCAACTGTGCAATGGTTTATAAATTGTAGAGGACTGGAGTGTAAATCATTGAATATATGCACAGCAGAGGGCCTCAAATGTCTTTAGGAGACTGTTAGGCATGCTTTCCCATAAGGCCTATAATTTTGAAGATATTTCAAACATTGTGTTTATGAATTAACATTTTTCCAAAATAGATATACTGATATTCTCTGAGTGGTTCATCAGAGCACTAAATTATCTTTCCTTCTCAAACTTTCATGGGCAATTGACCCACAGTGATAAATCTAAAACCTAGAGCTAGAAAAAGAAAATTAATACAGAATGAAAATCCCTTGGCTGCTATAATTTATAATCAAATGTTCACTACGGAAAAGAAAAAAAAAACTTCACAGAAATAGCAAGTTGTCAATTTATCAGTCAAAGTGACATATAATCCTCACAAAAGTTCAGTCATATACAAATCCAATATAAAAATTTAATTTGCCTTTAAGNCTCTATTTGTTTCCTTGTCAGTGCAACTGTGCAATGGTTTATAAATTGTAGAGGACTGGAGTGTAAATCATTGAATATATGCACAGCAGAGGGCCTCAAATGTCTTTAGGAGACTGTTAGGCATGCTTTCCCATAAGGCCTATAATTTTGAAGATATTTCAAACATTGTGTTTATGAATTAACATTTTTCCAAAATAGATATACTGATATTCTCTGAGTGGTTCATCAGAGCACTAAATTATCTTTCCTTCTCAAACTTTCATGGGCAATTGACCCACAGTGATAAATCTAAAACCTAGAGCTAGAAAAAGAAAATTAATACAGAATGAAAATCCCTTGGCTGCTATAATTTATAATCAAATGTTCACTACGGAAAAAAAAAAAAAAAACTTCACAGAAATAGCAAGTTGTCAATTTATCAGTCAAAGTGACATATAATCCTCACAAAAGTTCAGTCATATACAAATCCAATATAAAAATTTAATTTGCCTTTAAGTGGTTGAGCTTTACTGACAACCATACTATAATAGACATAACTTTCTGGAGGTCTAAAATAGCAACATCAATGTATTAAGTATGTATAATCTTGTATTTATAGATGATTGGTAGAGTTAATGAGAAAAATTCCACTTATTTAAAATCTTACAAGGCTGAAATACTAGGTAAAGTATTTATTCAAATTGTTGATTTCATATAAGTATGTTGTTGAAATTCCTAAGGATAGAGCCTATTTGTCTGGAATGGGTTGTAGTGAAATTCTTTTAAAGTTCATTGAACATGGGAAGGATGTAAGTTATTCAAGTCCCCCACTTATAAATCAGGATTTAATTTTTCAAAATATTTATTTTTTCCAACTAATTAAATAGAGTTGAAAAGAATCAGCAAAATCTCTGCAGAACTGTGACAAAGTAATTCTGATGACTATGTTGTCTATTAACGTTTTCACTGTCAGGAGCTGAAGGCAGAATTGAGATGAATATATGTATATTGTTGTTTAGAGGATATGTTTTTGTTTTGATTTATTTCCCAAAAAGAAATTTAGTTGAAAATGCTTTATAATGTTGCCAATTCCTCCCTTTCTAGATAAGTTGAGATCATATATCTGTATATTTAATGGATATATATAGTTAAAAAAAAAGTTTAGAAAGGGATTCCTGAATTTCTAAATACATAACTGATAATATAAGTAAGAGGAGGCAGAAAGTTTCCATGGCTTTATTATAATGCTAAGTAAACATAGACTTTTAAAGTGTAAATATGTGGCAGTTAAAAATCTGTACAATTTTAGCATCTGACTTTGAGTTTGCTTTTTCTCACCTTATACTTTTGATTACACAGATGCTTATTGTATTTGTTGTGGTGGTTGTGATTCTCTGCATGTAAGTTAACTACCTTCTTATAGCCAGTAGCTGTGAGGAAAATACATAAGCATTTGGTGTGTTTCTTATTAACCTATAGTCAAGACCAAATGAGTGAATTATTGTTATTTCAAGAAATGTCCTGTGATTTAGTGCAGTTACCACTACAATGTTTTCTGATTAATGTTAAGTACAATGGTGCTAAAAGTCAAAGCATTAGACAGGAAAATGAGTTATTTGGGGACTCCTTTATTTGCATCAAATAATGTGTATGGTATATAACCACATCTATATGGTCACATGTTCTCAGCCCTCTCATGCCCATTTCATCTTTCACTGAATTACAGAAGGGATCCCTAGGCATCATATTTAGCAATAACCAAGAAAGATAAACTTTAAATTAAATCTTGAAAGAACCAATAACAATCTAACATTTCCAAATATAAATTGTAGTATTATTATTACTGTAATCACTTTAGCATATTTTATATAGCCTTATACTACATATTATAACAGACAATATATCAAGCAAAGGAGATAACATTTCAAAAAACATTAAAATATAAGATATCATTATAAAGATATCTTGTTACTCTCACAAGCAGGTACTAGTCAGCTCGAGCCACACCACTGCATTCCTTAGGGTCATTGCAAATCATATATTTGTGTTTCAGGTTTTCCTGGGAAATGCTGGACTTCCACTTCAGCCATTCTCTTTTTGTCTTATTTAGTCTTGTTCTATACACATAGACTGAGTCACTACTGGGCTTCTGGATCAATCTAGCTTCCAGCTTCTTTGATCATCAATACATTCAAGATGATTCTGTTTTTTATGCACTTTAGCATTGTCCCTTTGCTTAGTTGTATTTTCACTTGTTCTGGGATGTAGTGTGATCAGTGCATGTGTGCTATGTTACTTCAGTCATTTCTGACTCTTTGTGACTCTGTGGACTGTAGCTCATTGGTTTCCTCTGTCCATGGGATTCTCTAGGCAAGAATACTGGAGTGAGTAGCCATGCCTTCCTCCAGGGAATCTTCTCTACCCAGGGATGGAATCCATGTCTCTTATATCTCCTGCATTGGCAGGCAGGAACTTTACTACTAGCACCACCTGGGAAGTCCCCATGTGTGGTCATACTATATTTTAAAAGCTGATATGTGGCATACTGTAACATAAACAGGGTATATTTATGGCTTACATTCCCAGGTAACATATAGAAAGGTGAATAATATTTTCTCTTTTGTTGTTGTTGTTGTTTCTAAGAAGTTGTAGTAAATAGTTTCCCCTATCCATCTTCAAGAGAGAAATTTGAAACCAATGGTGGTAAGAATACAGAGACAGATTTCTGGAAGTTGAATTTAAAAACATTCACACAATGCATTTTCAAGCAGCTAGAAAAGAAGGTTTTAACAGCCTTGAAAAAAGCAGACGTTATCCAGCTCAATGAATTGTCAAAATCAAAGTAGATATATGCACAGGAGCCACTTTGGGCTACACAGTCCTCCTTTTGTGGATGCACCTTAAATGAAAGATGGATGGATTCACTGCAGTTGGGTGTACAGGAGGGAAAAGAATGTTTGCTGACTATTTTTTTCAGATTAAAATAATATTAATCTCAATATCAGATGTTGAATTTTAGTTAGTTATATACCAACTTGTGAATGTCTTCAAGTTCAGGACTTTCATATTTCAGAGGAAATGATGGATAGTCTAATTTACTGAGTTTTGGAGATGTCGTATGATCATCTGAAAATATATCCTTCCAAAATATTGTTAATTATTGCTTACAAAGTGATGTGAAACTATTGTTTTCAAGAAAATACATTTTATCTCCTCCTCTACAGCTACTTTCTCACTTTGGTCAGGTTAAAAGTGTTCTTTCTCTCAAAAACTCATTTCTTTTAAAGTTTTGAGACTGCAGAACTTCCAGTTATATGATACAACTCAAAATAAATGAAACAAACAAACAACAACAACAAAAAAAAACCTCTCTCTTGGTGACAAAGCTATCCAGTTTTAATGAGTGAATTAAAGGTAC
>SJYX01006069.1:58166-84353 GCA_006410675.1 Oreotragus oreotragus | reverse complement strand
TATAAAATGGAGACAGTAAGTCCCTAACAGATCACTGTGAAGATTAATATAACATAACATTACATGTAATGTAACATGTAACTTGCTAAGATCAATGCCTGAACACTCACACTAGAAGGTGTATTAAGGAAAGAAGTACTATGTAGCTATGTGTTATGAAGAGATTTTGGTTAAAGAAGAAATGGACAACTAAAGTTGGGGACTGGTAAAGGATTTCATCTAAATCTTTGATCTAATTAGCAGTTCTGGGAAAATGTTTTGATGGTAGAAAAAATAAAATTGAAATAGTAAAAGTTAAAAAATCAACATAGAAAATTTGATCTATCCCTAGGAATTAGCTTAACTTACAAATATCCTTAAGTTTAAAAAAAAAAAGTGAAAAACTAGCACCTCAGAGACTAAAGAAAACACCTTATATACTAAAAATGTGATTTTTATGTGAATACAATCAGCTTTATGAGATTAGCTCTTGTGAAAACAGTTAAGGAGCAATGCTCCACTCTTATTTTTCAGCTCCCTAATTCTTCCCCTTTAACCTTGGAAGAAAAGTTATGACCAACCTAAATAGTATATTCAAAAGCAGAGACATTACTTTGCCGACTAAGGTCCGTCTAATCAAGGCTACGGTTTTTCCTGTGGTCATGTATGGATGTGAGTTGGACTGTGAAGAAGGCTGAGCGCCGAAGAACTGATGCTTTTGAACTGTGGTGTTGGAGAAGACTTTTGAACTGCGGTGTTGGAGAGTCCCTTGGACTGCAAGGAGATCCAACCAGTCCATTCTGAAGGAGATCAACCCTGGGATTTCTTTGGAAGGAATGATGCTAAAGCTGGAACTCCAGTACTTTGGCCACCTCATGTGAAGAACTGACTCATTGGAAAAGACTCTGATGCTGGGAGGGATTGGGGGCAGGAGGAGAAGGGGACAACCGAGGATGAGATGGCTGGATGGCATCACGGACTCGATGGACGTGAGTCTGAGTGAACTCCGAGAGATGGTAATGAACAGGGAGGCCTGGCGTGCTGCGATTCATGGGGTCGCAAAGAGTCAGACACGACTGAGCGACTGAACTGAACTGAACTGAAAGGATTCCTAATCTGAGGTATTCTGTTGATAGGCTTGTGGCGGCGGCGGAGGAAAATCAGTGAACCCCTACAGAAATTGTATGCAAAATTGTATTTGTCTACATATATGCATTTTTTTTTTTTTCAGGGAAGAGGGCTAACAGCTTTCATCTGCTTCAAAAAGGAGTATGTAATCTCAGAAAGATTAAGAACTACTGCTTTCAATACACACCTCCACTCATTCAGTTTTCAAGTTAGAATACACTGCTCCTACAGGTCCCTCACAGAAATAAACCCTGAAAATCGGCAGAGAAACTTAGGTGAGGCTTACTTTAAGAGCAGCCATCAAGCAAAGAAATTTGCTTGGGTTTCACTTCTTTAACAGTAAGACCACACTTCAAATTGGCTATCATCCCAAATCCCTCTTAAAAAAACAAAACAGACAGAAACAGGAAAGAATTACCAGTGTCATAGTCTAAACACACTTGGTAATACTTATCTGGTTCAAGTACAGAAGGAATATTATACATTCAACAATTTAATACAAGCTGGAAACTTCTTCAGAGAATGAAATGGGTCAGTAGAAACCCCAGGATGTCGGATTTCAAAAAGAGTCCTCCATCCTCAAGAATTAAGAGGCCTTCATACTCATAAAAATATTTATGACACTCCCTTTCTACAGGAATGCTACTATACCAGGCTCATATTAGGTGTGGCCCAGTCTGATCAATTCTGAAGACATAAATGAATGTAAAATATAAATTCTGCAATAAAGGGAACTTGCAGCACTACAGACTTCCGGTTCAAAGTGTGGATTTTGGAGTTAAGAGAGATTTCTCAGATGGTAAAGCGTCTGCCTGCAATGCGGGAGACTGGGTTCGATCCCTGGGTTGGGAAGACCTCCTGGAGAAGGAAACGGCAATCCACTCCAGTACTCTTGCCTGGAAAATGCCACAGATGGAGAAGCCTGGTAGGCTACAATCCACAGGGTCGCAGAGAGTCGGACACAACTGAGCGACTTCACTTTTGGTTTAAATACCAATTGTGCCATTTAACAGATGAGACATTAGGTAAATAATTCAATTTCCATCTTATTTAACTTCAATTTATTAAACCAAATGGGGCTAATAATACCCTCAGCTAACAGAGTTGCTATAAGACCTCAAATGAGATAAAGCTCTAGAATATAGTAGTCACTCAACAAATGGTAGTTACTCATGTGATATTAATTATATCAGCTGGGCAAGGCAGGTTGGTAGTATTTGAGGGTCCTGATGATACAAACCCTTTCTATGAACAATTTCCCTTGCTTTTGTCTATGTAACATAATCTAGTTGCCATTCATTTGAAAATAAATGACTGAACTCTCAGCCAGTGATAATAGGAATCACAAGATAATTAACTTCAAAAGCAAACTACTACATCAGAGAACCATTAAATCCTACACCACACAAAAGTAACTAACCATCCAGTAGGTTCTACCCATCAATGCTTCTTCCACAAAGAAAGGCTTAAACACATCATCAAAATTTTTCAACAGATACATGATTAAACAAATACAGAAAAATGTTAATTAAAGAATCCAGATGGTAGGTAAAACAGGTATTCATGTGCAATCCTTCAAGTTTTCTGTATGTTTGAAATTTTTCATAATACATTGTGGAGGGAAAAAAGAAGGCTTCTTTCCAAGCTCCAAAAAACCCACAACTAAGGCCAATTTTTTTCCCCCTTAGGCAATTAGATGATATCCAATTAATTTGTGCCTTCAGCATTTTAAAGATACACTTTGATAATTTTAATAAAATGCCCCTAAATTTTTACATAAGACCAAAATTTGGCCCCATCAAAAGGCCTTTAACTAGCTAATAAGAGTGACTTCAAGCCTTCCCTGGTGGCTCAGATAGTAAAGAATCTGCCTGCAATGCAGGAGACCTGGGTTCAATCCCTGGGTCTCTAAGATCCACCAGAGAAGGGAATGGCAACCCATTGCAGTATTCTTGCCTACAGAATTCCATGGACAGAGGAGCCTGGTGGACTACAGTCCATGGGGTCACAGAGAGTCAGACATGAATGAGCAACTAATACTTTCACTTCTCAAAGTTAGCCAGCTGGGGAAACTGCAAAACTAATATAAATACTCCCAAAAAGCAAGAAAAAAAAATGCTCTAAATAGTCAGGATTTATGTACAGTTTATGAAGGAACCTATATATATATCATGAAAGTAGGTACGGATGGAAATATAACAGAGTCAATCGCTACATGTGGCACAGGAAGGAGCCCTTCCATGTGGCAAGCACAATATTACTTTGACCCCCTGTGACACGCAGGAAAGCAATTAAAGTGTAGTTGGTCTGCAGCCTGTAAAAAACAGAAAATAAATTCCTTTAACTCCAAGCAGTAGGGCACACTTCAATTCTAGAGGTTAAAACATAATGGCTACATGTTCACAGAACAGTTAAATTTAAAAAAAAGTTTTGCCAAGGATATGGAAGAATCAGAATTCTCCTACGCTGCTGACGGGGGCAAAAAGCCAAAACAATCTGGCAGTTTCTTTTTTTTTTTCCAGTTTCTTCAATACTTATTTTTATTTATTTTGCTGATCCAGATCTTAGGTGCAATACCTGGGATTTTTATTTCCAGCATGCAAACTTAGTTGTGCCACGTGGAATCTAGTTCCCCCACCAGGGATTGAGCCCAGGCCCCCTGCACTGGAAGCTTGGAGTCTTAGCCACTGGACCACCAGGGAAGTCTCTGGCAGTTTCTCATCATGTTAAACATACATTTACTATATGACCTAGTAATTCCACTCATAGGTATCTTCCCAAAAGAAATGAAAACATGTCCATACAAAGTTAGAGACAAATGTTCAATGAAGCTTTATTCATCATAGTCCAAAACTGAAAACAAACAAATGTCTATCAAGAGGTAAACAGAAAATCTGTTGCATATTCATGAACTGGAGTATTATTCAGCAAAGAAAAGGACCAAACTACTGATGTCCACAACATGGATGAAACCCAAAAACACACTGAGCAAAGAAGACAGAAAAGAATCTGTTTGATCTGATTCCATTTATTTGAAGTTCCAAAATAGACAAAACTATCCTCAAGTGATAATAATCAGAAGGTAGGGAACAACACACACAAGGAAGCTTTCTAAAGTCACAGATGTGTTCTGTATCTTGACTGGTGTAAATCTATACTTTTCTCAAATTTAAAATTGTCAAAATGTGTGCATGTAAACTAAACCTCAACAAAGCTGATTTTAAAATTATACAATATCCTCATTTATAAATGTGAAATAGTAGTCATCGGAGTGAAAGAGCCCCTATTCAACTATTAGGTTACTCCGAATTTTTTTTTTTTTTTTGCTGTTATTGAATAATGTTATGAGTCGATGAATCCATACACATATCTGCAATAAAAAATTGCTTAATGGATAAAACACATCCTTTTCCCTTCACCTCCGTATCTTTGTGGAAAATAAACTAAGCCTTCAATACTTTCGTGTCTTACAAGCCTAGTTCACAGAAATAATAAAGACAAAATTACACCAGAACTAGTTTTATCCCTACTACTGATTTGGCATTGTCTTAACCTCCTATAAACAACAGAACACGCATGTTATTTTGAGCGCAGTGTAGCTAAGAACTTCAGCAGTGGATGATTATAAAGTTAAGCCAGAGAGGAACAGCATCTCTCTCAAGTTTATTAAAACCATAATGCGAGAAACAAACTTCAAACTCACTCAACACTTGATTAATACTATTATATTATAAATATAATCGATCTTTTTAGGAGTCCTAGAATCCTCTTGTTAGATTTTAAGCATTCAAAACTATAAAGCATTTTCTTCTCACAGAGTATTTGAAAAAGAATTTGTTCAGCCAAATAGCTAACATTAGAAAAACTTTTAATGACACTGAAGTACATCAAGGAAATGGACTTACAACTTTTGAAAAATATTCAGGAAGACTATATGCAAACATGGAAAAGTCTGTACAGTATGCAATATGCAAAAAACAAAGACTGACTATTTTGGAGGTTTTTGCATTTAAAATATAAAAATATCCATTGTGACTATGAGCACATAAGATATTTTTGTGCCAAAAATAGGCACGATATGTAAAATATGAAAATAACTGAGTTAGGGTAATTATGGAACTATGGGTAATTTTTTAGACTTAACAAAGTTTTTCCACCTTTTCAATTATACAAAGCTTTTTAAACAAACTCTATCTTCTCTGTAATACATCTTCTTAGAAACTGGGTGAACACCTTACAAGTTGAAGAAAAACAGTCCCCTGACACTTTAAAAGAAAGATATTTCCCTTGACTTTTCATTGGTTCTGACTGCCCAGTTGGGTAGTTATACTAGACACTAGACTATAAAAAGAAACCACTCTACTGAAATGTAAAGACATGTCCTTTTAAATTTTGCAGTTAAATAAACTGGCTAGTTTAGGCTGACTTCTTTTTATCCACCTCTGTCTCTTTGCTACCTTACTTAGGCAAACAATCAAGTCAGAGAATATTTTTATTGACTAATTGTCTCAGGAATGATACTGTACTCTGCCCTTACACTCTGGAGATAAGGGACTCAGGCATGCATAAGCAAAGAAAATAGCCAAAGGAACTCAAGCTTGAACGTGTTTACACCAATGTATAATTCCAGATTACTAAATATAAAGAACTTTTTGGAATTCTGTTGCAGAAATAACATTTTAGAACACCTAATTTACTGATAGGAAAGGAGAAAATACAACTAGAGAAAGTAAATGATCAAAGGTTTCTAAAATGTTTGCACTTTTTTTAAATAAACAGTAAATCTGGTTAACAATTTTAAAGGTGCAAAACTATTATCTCAATTACTTTTAATGTTACCATATGGAAAATGAGACGACGACTATATAAATAGGTAAAATACTCTTGGAAAGCAATTTCACTGGTAATATGCATCTAAAGTCCTAAAAATGTTCATGTTCTTTCAACCCCAAGTGGCCTGAGGATTTATCCTAAGGAAATCACCAAAATATGAGTTTCATGAAGACAAGAACTTTATAGTAGCATGTAGACCATTCTCAAGTATTTGTGGGAAGAAATGAAACAATTCTGAACACAGAAAAAGCAAAGTGCAAGTATGCATTATTTAGGTTGTTTCCCAATTTCTGTTCTTATAAAAAGTCAACAATAGGGGAAAATGAATGGTCAAGAAAATCATGGTAAAACAATTTGACTATAAAGCAATCATTAAAAAATTTAAATATGAACAAGATAATCTAGACATATGTTTGAGTCAATGCTAAGAATGGATTATAAAAATGCAACTTCTAAAAGATAACATGGGAGAAAATCTAAGTGATGGTTATGACAATGAGATTTTAAACAACAAAAAAATGATCCATGAAAAAAAACTGCTAAGATGAATTTTATTAAAATTAAAAATGTCTACTCTGCAAGATACTATTAAGAGAATGAAAAACAAGCCACAGACTAGGAGAAAATATTTGGAAAACACATCTGATAAAAGACTTGGATCCAAAATATAAAAGAACCTTAAAACTTAAAGCTCAACAGTAAGAAAACAAGCTAAAACCGGGCAAAAGATGTGAACAGACAACTCTGTAAAAAACATATACAGATGGCAAATAAGCATATAAAAGTTACTCAACATCATTCATCATGCTGCTGCTGCTGCTGCTGCTGCTGCTGCTGAGTCGCTTCAGTCGTGTCCGACTCTGCGCGACATAAGATGAATTTTATTAAAATTAAAAATGTCTACTCTGCAAGATACTATTAAGAGAATGAAAAACAAGCCACAGACTAGGAGAAAATATTTGGAAAACACATCTGATAAAAGACTTGGATCCAAAATATAAAAGAACCTTAAAACTTAAAGCTCAACAGTAAGAAAACAAGCTAAAACCGGGCAAAAGATGTGAACAGACAACTCTGTAAAAAACATATACAGATGGCAAATAAGCATATAAAAGTTACTCAACATCATTCATCATGCTGCTGCTGCTGCTGCTGCTGCTGCTGCTGAGTCGCTTCAGTCGTGTCCGACTCTGCGCGACACCATAGACGGCAGCCCACCAGGCTCCACCGTCCCTGGAATTCTCCAGGCAAGAACACTGGAGTGGGTTGCCATTTCCTTCTCCAAGAAATGCAAATAACATTAAACACCTATTTGAATGGGTTTTTAAAAAATAATAATGTCAAATAATAAGATGTGAAGCAACAGCAACTCATTCAATTGTATAGCCACTTTGGAAGACAGTTTGACAGTTTCTTTAGAAGTCTCACCAATAATATCCAACAATCACACTCCTAGGTATTTACTCTAATTTACAACTTATATTCACACAAAAACCAGCACATAAATGTTTATGGCAGTTTTATTCATAACTGCCAAAACCTGAAAGCAACCAAGATGTCTTTTGTAAGTGAATGGATAGACAAAAAAGGTACATCTAGACAATGGAGTATTATTCAGTTATAATGAGAAATAAGCTCTCAAGCCACAAAAAGACATGAGGGGATTTTAAATGCACATTGCCAAGGGAAAGAAGCCAATCTGAAATGGTATTGTATGATTCCAATTAATTACATGACATTTCAGAAAAGGCAAATATCAGTAGGCTGCCAGGGCTTTGGATGGTGGAGGGATGAATCAGTGAAGTAGGGGGGATTTTTACTGCAGTGAAACTGCTCTGTATGATACTGTAACACTGCATACATGACAGGATGCACATGTCAAAACCTACAGAACTTTAAAACACAAAGTGTAAACCTTAAACCTTCAACAGAAAATTGGATTAAAGATTTACTGAGCATGGCCCCGCCCATAAGAACAAGACCCAGTTTCCCCCTCAGTCTCTCCCATCAGGAAGCTTCCATAAGCCTTTATCCTTCTCCATCAGAGGGCAGACAGACTGAAAACCACAGTCACAGAAAACTAACCAATCTGATCATATGGACCACAGCCTTGTCTAACTCAATGAAACTATGAGCCACGCCACCCATGTAAGGCCACCCAAGACGGACAGGTCATGATGGAGAGTTCTGACAAAATGTGGCCCACTGGAGAAGGGAATGGCAAACCACTTCAGTATTCTTGCCTTGTGAACGCCATGAACAGTATGAAAAGCCAAAAGGTAGGACACTGAAAGAGGAACTCCCCAGGTCAGTAGGTGCGCTACTGGAGATCAGTGGAGAAATAACTCCAGAAAGAATGAAGAGACAGAGCCAAAGCAAAAACAACACCCAGCTGTGGATGTGACTGGTGATGGAAGTAGTCTAATGCTGTTAAGAGCAATACTGCAAAGGAACCTGGAATGTTAGGTCCATGAATCAAGGTAAATTAGAAGTAGTCAAACAGGAGATGGCAAGAGTGAACATCAACACTTTAGGAATCAGCGAACTAAAACGGACTGGAATGGGTGAATTTAACTCAGATGACCATTATATCTACTACTAACATTATATCTACTACTAAGCAAGAATCTAGCAGGAGAAGAAATGGAGTAGCCATCATAGTCAACAAGAGTCCAAAATGCAGTACTTGGAGGCAATCTCAAAAGTGACAGAATGATCTCTGTTCGTTTCCAAGGCAAACCATTCAATATCACAGTAATCCAAGTCTATGCCCCAACCAGTAATGCTGAAGAAGCTGAAGCTGACCAGTTGTATGAAGATCTACAAGACGTTCTAAAATTCACACCCCAAAAAGATGTCCTTTTCATTATAGAGGACTGGAATGCAAAAGTAGGAAGTCAAGAAATACCTGGAGTAACAGGCAAATCTGGCCTTGGAGTACAGAATGCTAAAGGACAAAGGCTAATAGAGTTTTGCCAAGAGAACGCACTGATCATAGCAAACACTCTCTTCCAATAACACAAGAGAAGACTCTACACATGGACATCACCAAATGGTCAATACTGAAATCAGGTTGATTATATTCTTTGCAGCCAAAGATGAAGAAGCTCTATACAGTCAGCAAAAACAAGACTGGGAGCTGACTGTGGCTCAGTTCATGAACTCCTTATTGCCAAATTCAGATTTAAATTGAAGAAAGTGGGGAAAACCACCAGACTAATCAGGTATCATCTAAATCAAATCCCTTACGATTACACAGTGGAAGTGACAGAAAGATTCAAGGGATTAGATCTGATAGACAAAGTGCCTGAAGAACTATGGATGGAGGTTCGTGACATTGTACAGGAGACAGGGATCAAGACCATCCCCAAGAAAACGAAATGCAAAAAGGTGAAATGGTTGTCTGAGGAGGCCTTACAAATAGCTGTAAAAAGAAGAGAAGCAAAGCCAAAGGAGAAAAGGAAAGATACACCCATTTGAATGCAGAGTTCCAAACACTACCAAGCAGAGACAAGAAAGCCTTCCTCAGTGATCAGTGCAAAGAAATGGAGGAAAATAATAGAATGGGAAAGACTAGAGATCTCTTCAAGAAAATCACAGATACCAAGGGAACTTTTCATGCAAAGATGGGCACAATAAAGGACAAAAATGTTATGGACCTAACAATAGCAGAAGATATTAAGAAGAGGTGGCAAGAATACACAGAAGAACTATACGAAAAAGATATTCATGACCCAGATAATCACGATGGTGTGATCACTTACCTAGAGCCAGACATCCTGGAATGTGAAGTCAAGTGGGTCTTAGGAAGAATCACTATGAACAAAGCCAGTGGAGGTGATGGAATTTCAGTTGAGCTATTTCAAATCCTGAAAGATGATGCTGTGAAAGTGTTGCACTGAATATGTCAGCACATTTGGAAAACTCAGCAGTGGCTACAGGACTGGAAAAGGTCAGTTTTCATTCCAATCCCAAAGGTAATGCCAAAGAATGCTCAAACTATCACACAATTGCACTCATCTCACATGATAGAAAAGTAATGCTCAAAATTCTCCAAGCCAGGCTTCAACAGTATGTGAACCGTGAACTTCTAGATGTTCAAGCTGGATTTAGAAAAGGCAAAGGAACCAGAGATCAAGTTGCCAACATCCACTGGATCACTGAAAAACCAGAGTTCCAGAAAAACAGCTACTTCTGCTTTATTGACTATGCCAAAGCATTTGACTGTGTGGATCACTTCAAAATGTGGAAAATTCTTCAAGAGATGGGAATTCCAGGCCATATGACCTGCCTCCTGAGAAATCTGTATGCATATCAAGAAGCAACAGTTAGAACTGGAACAACAGACTAGTTCCAAATCGGAAAAGGAGTACATCAAGGCTGTATATTGTCACCCTGCTTATTTAACTTATATGCAGAATGCATCATCAGATGAAGCATAAGCTGAAATCAAGATTTCCGGGAGAAACTAGTTAGAACTGGAACAACAGACTAGTTCCAAATCGGAAAAGGAGTACATCAAGGCTGTATATTGTCACCCTGCTTATTTAACTTATATGCAGAATGCATCATCAGATGAAGCATAAGCTGAAATCAAGATTTCCGGGAGAAACATCAATAATCTCAGATATGCAGATGACACCACCCTTATGGCAGAAAGCAAAGAAGAACTAAAGAGCCTCTTGATGAAAGTGAAAGAGGAGAGTGAAAAGTTGGCTTAAAACTCAACATTCAGAAAACGAAGATCATGGTATCTGGTCCCAGCACTTCATGGCAAATAGATGGGGAAACTGTGGAATCAGTGACAGACTTTGTCAGGCTCCAAAATCACTGCAGATGGTGACTGCAGCCATGAAATTATAAGACGCTTACTTCTTGGAGGAAAAGCTATGACCAACCTAGACAGCATATTAAAAAGTAGAGACATTACTTTGCCAACAAAGGTCCATCTAGTAAAAGCTATGGTTTTTCCAACAGTCATGTATGGATGTGAGAGCTGGACTATAAAGAAAGCTCGGCACCGAAGAATTGATGCTTTTCAACTGCGGTGTTGGAGAAGACTCTGAGAGTCCCTTGGGGGCAAGGAGATTCAACCAGTCCATCCTAAAGGAAATTAGTCCTGTATATTCACTGGAAGGACTGATGCTGAAGCTGAAACTCCAATCTTTTGGCCACCGATGCAAAGAACTGACTCATTGGAACAGACCCTAATGCTGGGAAAGACTGAAGGCAAGAGGAGATGAGAACAACGGAGGATGAGATGGTTGGATGGCATCACCAACTCAATGGACATGAGTTTGAGTAAACTCCAGGAATTGGTGATGGACAGGGAGGCCTGGCATGCTGCAGTCCATGGGGTTGCAAAGAGTCGGACACGACTGAGCGACTGAACTGAAACCTTAAGATTCGCAACTGTTTCTTAAGTCAGTAAGTCCAGAGAATTCCAGTTGTGACAAGAGAGTCTAACTATATTTCAAATCTATTTCAAAAAGTCTCACTGAACAGGGTTGGGGCAGGGAGAGGGAATGGGCAGGGAGATACAGACCTAAGTATCTGGAAATGAATTCAAAGCCAAAGGGACTGCACGAAAGTACTGTATTCTAGTCAATAAAGTTGTTTCCCACGGGGTACAGGTTAACAATTCTGGTATTGCTACATAGGTATACTGGAACTGAACAATTAAGTAAATAAAGGGTGGATGCAGGGAGTCAAGTTCCTCAATGTCGGAGTGAAACGGAACAGATCAGCAAGTGGAGGGGGACAAAACATCCATATAGTAATGAAGAAAAGCCAGAGACATCGGAAAGAAGTCATGTTTAAGTTTCTATAGATACAGATGGTTACATATAGAAATATTTATAGATATGTAGAGGTGAGTGAAAAAGCTGGCTTACAACTCAACGAGTGAAAAAGTTGGCTTAAAACTCAACATTCAAAAAACTAAGATCATGGCATCCAATCACATCACTTCATGGCAAATAGATGGGGAAACAACAGAAACAGTGACACACTATTTTGGGGGGCTCCAAAATCACTGCAGATGGTGACTGCAGCCAGGAAATTAAAAGATGCTTTGTTCCTTGGAAGGAAAACTACAACAAACCTAGATAGCATATTAAAAAGAGACACTACTTTGCTGACAAAGGTCCATCTAGTCAAAGCTATGGTTTTTCCAATAGTCATGCATGGATGT
The DNA here is from genome assembly GCA_006410675.1 of Oreotragus oreotragus. NCBI lineage: Eukaryota > Metazoa > Chordata > Mammalia > Artiodactyla > Bovidae > Oreotragus > Oreotragus oreotragus. The sequence continues at coordinate 72,220 of SJYX01006069.1, read as the reverse complement.
GAGAGTTGGACTACAAAGAAAACTGAGCACCAAAGAACTGATGCTTTTCAACTGTGGTGTTGGAGAAGACTCTTGAGATTCCCTTGGACTACAAGGAGATCAAACCAGTCAATCCTAAAGGAAATCAGTCCTGAATACTCACTGCAAAGGCTGATGCTAAAGCTGAAACTCCAATACTCTGGCCACCTGATGTGAAGAACTGACTCATTTGAAAAGATCCTGATGCTGGGAAAGACTGAAGGCAAGAGGAGAAGGGGGTGACAGAGGATGAGATGGTCGGATGGCATCACTGACTTGATGGACATGAGTTTGAGCAAGCTCCGGGAGCTGGTGATGGACAGGGAAGCCTGGCGTGCTCAGTCCATGGGGTCGCAAAGAGTTGGACATGACTGAGCAACTGAACTCAACTCATGAATATACACAGGGGTTTAAAAACACATATGTTTCTTTGCTTTGTCAGCTGAGAGAGAGGGTCTAAATGAAGGTACACCCTTGTACCAAGAATCATACCTAATACCCAGACCTTGGTTTCTAATATGCTTCAATATAAAGAATCAGTGCCTCCTAGAGAAATGACTGATTCTAGGACTGGCGCAGGAAATACCCAAGATGAGCCTAGAGCATTCTGTAGTAGCAGAACGTAAGAAAGTGCTCAAAAACAAAACAAAAAAACACACACTGATGAGAGGATGGCAGAAAAGCACACAAGCCAAATGAGAAAGCTACCAGTGGCCAATTCTCGAGCAACAAAATACACTGGCAGTATCAGATTTTATAACCTAAGAGAAAAGCCAAAATGTTAGTCACTCAGTTGTGTCCAACTCTGCAACTGCATGGACTTGTTTAGGCAAGAATACTGAAGTGGGTAGTCATTTCCTACCCAACCCAGGAATCAAACCCAGGTCTCCAGGATTGCAGGTAGATTCTTACTGTCTGAGCCACCAGGGAAGCCCCTTACATAACACAAAGTATAAAATAAATAATTCATTAGCCCATACCGATACAAATAAATGACAGAATAAATACACAAAGAAGAGACATTCTACTCCTGTGTAGAATTCCAAATAAATTATATAGTTACTTCATACTAAAAGGGAAGAGCCCAAGTATGAGCTGCATATATAGTGACTTCTATCCAAAGTCTACAGTATGAAAAGGGGGGAGAGGAGAATATAGTAGGGAAACCTGGCAAATACTATTTTAGCCAGATGATCAAGGTCAATATAAACAGTCACAAATCATGATGATAAAATACACCCTTGATATGAACTGATGAAAATGGCACTTTACTTCTGTGACTGTCTTTCCAAAATTCCAATCTAATCAGGAAAAAAAATGCAGACAAATTCTAATAGTCAGATATACTATACTTGACCAGTACGCCTCAAAAATGTCAAGGTCATCAAAATCAAGGAAAGACTAAGAAACTGTCACAGCTAAGATGAGCCTAAGGAGACATGACAACTAAATGTAATGTGGTTTCCTGGATGGGATTCGGAAACAGAAAAACAATAGGGAAAACTAAGGAAATCAGCATAAACTATGAGCTTCAGTTAGTAATAATGTATCAACATTGATTTATTTTAATAAATGTTAAAACAATTAACAAATAATCATACTAATATAAGATGTTCATAAGGAGAAACTGTTTGGGAGGAGTGGGGGATATATATATATGGAAACTATACTATCTTGGAAGCCCAAACTGTGGTAGAACTAGACAAAGGAATATTATTCAGCACTAGAAAGAAATGAGCTATCAAGCCATGAAAAGACATGCTGCTGCTGCTGCTAAGTCGCTTCAGTCGCGTACAACTCTGTGCAACCCCAGAGACGGCAGCCCACCATGCTCCCCCGTCCCTGGGATTCTCCAGGCAAGAGTACTGGAGTGGGGTGCCATTGCCTTCTCTGGAAAAGACATGAAGGACACTTAAATGTATATTACTGAGTAAAAGAAGACAGTCTGAGAAGGGTACATAGTATATGATTCCAACTATATGATAACCTGGGAAAGGCAAAACTATGGAGACAATAAAAAGATTAGCTGCCAGTGCTTAGGGGGAGAAAGGAATGAATAAGCAGAGCACAGGGGCTTTTTAGGGCAGTAAAAGTACTCTGTATGCAGTAATGGCAGACACATCATTACAAATTTGTCCAAACCCATAGAATACGCAACACCAAGAGTGAACCCTAAAATAAATCATGGATTCTGAGTGACAATGATGTATCAGTGTAGGCTCATCAATTCTAACCATCTCTGGTGGGGGATGTTTACAATGGTGGAGGTTATGCATTCTATGGAGACCCCTAATTCACAAACCCTGGTGCCTTTTTTAAGTATCAAAAGCAAAATTCAATATTTACACCAATATTTTAAAGCGCATCCAAAATTTTAATCCTGGGCAAAAGAGAGTACCATATTACTGTTAATAATAACAATAGAGTATGCCCTGTCAGGACTGAGAAACTGAGAGATATGTCAACGTGCATCTGGTCTTCCTAAAGAGGGAAAAATGAATAAATAACTTGTCAAATAAGCTGCTCATCATCACTGGGACTTTTTAACCTTGGCTGGGTGTTCTATTCACAAAGAATGCTGTCTGAGGCAGTAAAAGCACAGATAAACCTCATCTGAATTTCAACCATACCTCCAGCCACAGTTAACAAGGGTTGATTACCTGGGAAGGAGTAATAGATTCCTCAAACCTTCTAGTTCCAAGGCAATCAGGATACAAACATAATCGACACAGACAGACTTATTTCTAAATAAATAAATCTTATTTGTCATTCAATAAAAAAAAGTATAATAAGGATTAAGGTTTTCAGACATTTTTAAAATCAGTATAAAATTATAATCAAGCTATTCAGAAGAAAAGTTCATTTGTTACCTGATAATTACCTACAAGGCCAATGGAACAACTTGACACCAAGAATAAAAATAAACTTGTTCATTTCCCTCCTAATGGAATACAAAACTCTAGTCTTAGAATTTTAAAACAGCCTCCTATATTTAAAATTACCAAGGCTATAGATTTGTGTTCCAGGTGGCCAGGACACAACTAGTTTACATGTTCCTTCCCAGCATAATTAATGGGTCCCTTTCATTCTCCAGTGTCTTGCTTTGTACCATACACTATATAGTCTTCCCAGTTTTAGTACATTTTGTGCCTGGAAGGCTCCTGTTCATAGGCACATGGTCTCTGGGCACCTGCATTACTAGCTTAGCTACTAAGGGTAGAAAAGTACTTACCAGGACTTGGAGGAATCGCTCTAAACTTGTTCATTCCACTGTGGGGAGGCAGGATGGGAAAGGTTAGCAAGGAGGAATGAAACCTCAGGTCAACTGGGCTTAAGGAATGACCTGAGGCTGCCAGATTCCCCATCAAACCTAAAATTCCTTAGGGCAAAGACTACTTGTCATTCAGCTTCCTATCCCCAGTGTCCAATATTGTATATGTCATGTAGTAAGTACTCATTAAAAATTTTCCCTGGGGGTCTTCCCTGGTGGCTCCCACTGAGCAAAGAATCTGCCTGCCAACGTAGGTGACACAGATACGATCCCTAGTCTGGGAAGATCCCACATGTCGCGGAGCAACTAAGCATAACTACCGACCCTCTGTGCTCGAGAGTCAGGGAACCGCAGCTACTGAGAGCAGGCACTGCAGCTACTGAAGCCCACACACTCTAGAGCCCAGCTCCGCAACAGAGAAGCTACCTCAATGAGGAGCCTGTACACCGCAGCAAAGACTCAGCACAGCCAAAAATAAATAAGCAAATAAAAATTTTTTTAAATGTCCCTGAATGAATGAAAGGTGATTATTAAGGCTAGCATATAAACTCATACTAGTTTTCCTTCATGCACTTTCATAATTTCATTCCTTATTTTTAATTTTTATACTGGTTTCACTGTTCAGTGAAAGTGTTAGTCACTCAGCTGTGTCTGACTCTTTGTGACCCCCGTGGACTGTTGCCTACCAGGCTTCTCTGTCCATCGAATTCACCAGGCAAGAAAACTGGAGTGGGTTGCCATTCCCTTCTCCAGGAGATCTTCCCAACCCAGGGACCTAACTTGAGTCTCCTGCGTTGCAGGAGATTCTTTACCGACTGAGCCACCAGAAGATCCTCTTCACTATTTAGAGGGAAGTACTAAAAATATGCAATCTCTACATTTTTCAAGTTTTAGTATTAGTGACAGTTTTATTTCCTATTATGGGAAGCAATAAAAACAATGCTTAAGAATAAAATATGACATTCAATTATGTAAGCAATTTCAAAGTGAGGCTATATTTTCCTTTATTGAAATATACTGAAAATAAAAGTTTTTATTAATTTTAAAAAATAAACCTTAATTCCAAGGATAGCAAAATGAAGAAGAAGGAATAAGAAACAAACATGCTGACATTTAAAAAGTAGCCTTTATTTTATGTTAATTCTGGGAATAAAATCTATTATAATTATACTATTTCATCTCATAAAAAAATAAATGCACCACACTTAGTAAGAAAAAATTAAACACAATGGGTTTCCTCAAATAATAGAGGCTAAATATTACCAGTAAAGTCTTAAAGAAATTTCTGATGCTAAAGCTGTAAAGATATACATTTATTTTGTCTGGATAAGATTATTTTGCTTACTTCCTCTTCCATTTTTATCTTTAAAAACTTGATCAGCATACAACAACTCTATGAAAGTGAAACTGTTAGTTGCTCTCTCATATCCAACTCTATGCAACCCCATGGACTATTGCTCTCAGAGGGTCCTCTGTCCACGGAGTTTTCCAGGCAAGAATACTGGCGTGGATAGCCATTCCCTTCTTTAGGTGATCTTTCCAACCCAGGGATGGAACCCAGATCTCCCACATAGAAGGCAGATTCTTTACTGTCTAAGCCACCAGCTGGATGTGAAAATGGGTTACTTCTTCGCTGTGTGGGATAATGAATGCTACAGGGAAGAAAGTCGCTAATAGCCATAATAGTTTCCCTAACTTAACTCACTCTCTTCCTATGTACCCTATTTCTGAGGACACCTCAATCAGTTATTCACTAGCAAAACAAACATAATCAGCCCTAAATCATTTCTCAACACCAACTCAGGCTCTTGAGATCTGCTATAATTTGAACCAAAGCCTTTACAGCCAATTTAAATGCAACTCCCAAATGTTTTTAGTTTGGTATACAGTGAAAGTTAAAGAATAAGATATGCTTGCTTTATCAACAACCTTTGCGTTTGCAACTCAGGTAAATTACCAAAGAAGGCATCGTAATATTCTAAAGTTCTGTTTCATTACTATTTCTGAATTACCACATAAAGCAATTAAAAGCATAATTCCTCACGTGATCGGATAAGTCCATTCTGGGGTGACAGATGGCACCCTGAATCCCAACACCCATTTTCTAAATATTCAACTAGTCTTCAGAGGTACTGTATTTGAGTGTGCGTAGAAGTGTAAATCTATCACTACTATTGAAAAAGCAGCTCAAAATACCTTCATCTTTGAAAGAAGCCCTTAGAAATTAATAAAAAGAGAGATACTTTTTAAGTGATATGACCCATTAGCAATTAAATGCAATCTTTAATCCAAATTAAATTTGTGCCATTTCTTTTGAAAGCTGAGGAACACAGACTACAGTATAGTTTTTGTAAGCTATAATCTATTTCAACATATTGAGTGAGAAAAAGTTACAGTAAGACTTTTTCCAAATTAGTTAACATAAAAGATAATTTTTTAGGCCAGGGAAATCTAAAATAATCTATCAGCACACAATTCATAAAGGGAAACTTCAGTGTCACATTTCTTTAGATTCAAAACACCAAACAGAACAAAATTCATTGTCATTTCTAAGAGATGTAAGCTACATACCTTGAGAAAACAAATCCAAAAAAGTTTTTAACCCTACCAGAATCAAAATAACCATAACGGGTAAAAAGAATTAAGTAACCTTCACGGTACATTCAATAGAAAAACTACATCCTTTCTAAATTACAAATTTTATCATGATTAAACTGATCAGCAAAAGAAGTCAAAGAAGTTTTCAGAACTTTCACAATTTTCCAAGATCTCCAACCATTAAACTAATCAACCTCCCAATTTTCAGAACATACTAAATAAATATAACCAGAACTAGACAGACACACAGCTATAAAAGTGCTGTGGGGGAGGGGGAGGAGTAGAGAGAGAGAAAACTTCCTGGTTAATTCACTGAATAGCTCTCCTAAAGAGTAATCAAGCTCTTGAACGCAGCTGGGAGAAAATCCACACAAGCAGCTGACTCTCTGCAGACTGCTCTGTACTTTTCCAAACAGAAGTAAACTAGTTACTTGTGCTTGAAGCCCACAGAATACATAAACCTGCCATTCTAGTCTTGCTCTAAGGCCTGAGACAAGAATCTGCAGTTTCAGAGAGCTTAAGCAAAAACAAATCATTTTTAAAAGATGTTTTCATAATAACGGAGTTCACTGAAGGAAGTACACACAAGAGTACTCAAATACAGTACCTTACTCTGCAACTTTAATACCCTGCAGACAGGTGTATTTCCTCAACTATATGAGAGCTTTATTAGTTAGCAGGAAAAATGAGTAATAAACAAAAAAAGCGACACATACTACTTAGCATTTACTAACGTTATATCACATAATTTAATTCTTAAGTACACCTCACATTACTGACAGCAGAAATTCACTGTACAGTCTTAAAACTTATTTGAAGAATCGTAAGAAATTTTTCATTCTAAAGGTAGTCTGGAGGTGTTAAGTCTTAGAACTGTATGCATTAAGTTCCTTCAGTCCCCCTCAACTCCCAAACATGCTGTATATGCCAAAATAAAAGATTTAAAGGAGGCATCTTCAAATCAGAGGAGTGTAGCTAAAACAGAGCATCTGTATGTCAGAGCACAAGGGGGCCTACAGTACACAGGACCAACTGTAAACACAATAGCAAGTACAGTCACGTAAAACATAAGAGAAAGACGGACACCTGAGAAGCTGAACTGGGCTGTGAGGTAACTACATATACAAACTAAAGCCAACCAGTGCCTCATCTGCTACTCTCACCTCTGAGAATTAGAACTTAGTTGTCTTTGGTTCCCTTCTTTACATAACAGTACAAGATAGCCCAAGAGAGTAGATGCTCTGAAATTCTTCTCACAGTGATTCCCCATTCTGGTCTTGTAAATGTTATTCAACCTCTTCAGATCAATAATTAAATAAAAACCAAATGCACAGGGAGTCCTGGATATTAATACACATACAACCATATTCTGACCTCAAAAACAGTATAAAATCCAAACTTTTTAGCACTGCAATCAAAACCCTGTTTGATCTAACTTCAAGCAGTTAGATCTAACCCACCTGCAGTGTAGGTTTCTCAAGGGCAGGGATGCTGGGACTCTGGGACTCATATGAGCCTAACAGTATTTTACACACAGCTTGTGCTTAATTGTGGTATCAGGCTGAATATGAGGTGATGTTAGTGGGCCAATATCAGAAAAGTGACACTCTAAGCCATTGTTTTTCAAACAGTGGATTACAACCTAATGAGTCAGGATATTAATGCAGTGGGTCACCATCAGCATTCAAACAAAAAAATAAAATATTGAACAGACTAAAAAATACCAGAGTGCAAGATACTAGTAAATACAGTTTTGGGAAACTTGTTTCAGGTGGGCTGTTGGGTTGTTGTTGTCGTTTTTAATTGGATTGAAATACAAAATGTTATCTCTTACTATGAGTTCCAATTAATATTTTTAAACTGCCTAGATACTGTTTTTTCCAAATGTAGGCCTGGAATAGTTTTTTCCCCAAATGTGGACCCATACATAGGCTCTTCCTAGACCACCCAAGGGAAGCACAGAAAGTATCTACACAGCTGACTTTAGATAAGTCCCACTGGGAATAATACTTATGATCCGTAGATAAGCAAAGAGGCTCAGCTGACAAGCAAGCATTTACGATTTATGATCACAGCAGGGCGCTTAGGGAGCACGATCTGTGGTGAGTTCATCTGTTAGATGATGGCACAAAGGATATTGTAGTGGTTTAGGTTAGAGCCACTTAGGGTCATTCTGTTCTTCGACTGTCAGCTGTATAGACAGTTTCTGTGCTTCCCTCGGGCGGTCTAGGAAGAGCCTATGTATGGGTCCACATTTGGGGAAAAAACTATTCCAGGCCTACATTTGGAAAAAACAGTATCTAGGCAGTTTAAAAATATTAATTGGAACTCACAGTAAGAGATAACATTTTGTATTTCAATCCAATTAAAAACAACAACAACAACCCAACAATCCACCTGAAGTGGCTCTAACCTAAACCACTACAATATCCTTTGTGCCATCATCTAACAGATGAACTCACCACAGATCGTGCTCCCTAAGCGCCCTGCTGTGATCATAAATCGTAAATGTTTGCTTGTCAGCTGAGCCTCTTTGCTTATCTATGGATCATAAGTATTATTCCCGATGGGACATATCTAAAAAAACAATTATCCTTGAGAGCATGGCAACAAACTCTCTCCTGAAACAAACTGTAAAGTAGTGGCTGCAGAGAGGACTGTCCTCCACAGCAACTTACATGACCAAGACAAATCTTCATGTTATCAACAAAACATCTTTTTCCTGGTCACAGCAATGCTGCAGAAGTCATTTCTGAGGGGAAGACAATGCTATTTTCAAATTTAGTTGTATCATTTTGTTGCCCTACTACCTATGGAATTAAAAGTATTTCTCAGGGTTACAGTTACAATCGTCATGTTCTCTTCACTGATAAAGACAGCAAAAAATAACAGCAAAGAATGACTATTTTGTCCCTGTCTTCCACCCAATTTAACAGTAAAAGAAACAGGGTAAATAAAGTTATAAAGTAGTTCCGCTTCAAAACTAAAGTTCAATTGCTACCCAGCTGCACAGGAATGTGACTGAACTTTAAGAATTTTCAGTGACTTCAGTCAAGAATAGTTGACCTCCCGGTCTCACAATGCTATTATGAAGATCAAATCAAACATAAAAACACTGTGCAAACTGTGCTGTGTGCTTAGTTGCTCAGTTGTGTCTGACTCTTTGCCACCCTATGGACCATAGCCGTCCAGGCTCCTCTGTCCAAAGGATTCTCCAGGCAAGAATACTGGAGTGGGCTGCCATGTCCTCCTCCAGGGGATCTTCCCAACCCAGGTCTCTCGCACTGCAGGCGGATTCTTCACCATCTGAGCCATCAGGAAAACCACTAAACAAACTGCAAAGCGATATGATTATTATTACTATTAACTTGTTCTACCTCTTAATCCTCTTCTTTATTACAACAGCTCAGCAAGATTCAATGGCATCATCAACTGAAAGGACATGAGTTCAAGCAAACTCCCAGAGATAGTGAAGGACAGGGAAGCCTGGCATGATGCAGTTCACTGGGTCACAAAGAGTTGGTCATGGTTAAGCAACTGAACTACAAGCAAGATTCAATAAATAAAGTACAGATGACTAGATATAATACTTAGTCCATTATCTACTGAACTGATTGTCCTAAGGGCTGGGATTTCACTTTGTTTGTTTCTTGACTAATGACTCTCTACATAACCATGACAATAAAATGAACTGAGAATTCAAGGCCTGTAGATTCACTCCAGGTATAGGTTCGGTATGTAGACTGTATTAACCACACCTAGCAAGGGAGTAAAAAATAAAGACTTCAGGCCACCATCCAAGACCTACTGACTCATACATAATCTTTAAAGGGTGAGCCTGAGAATCCATACTTTTGACAAGCACACCCAGTGATTCTTATACTCACTAAAGCTTGAGAATCACTGCCATAAAGACTTCCTTTGATCAATAACCATGATTTCAAACACCATTTTCAAAATCTACCTTGAAAATCTAAGCTAAATAGAATTCAGCTACAACTGAGAAAGCAGATCTTAAGAAGGTACTTTTTAACTCATAAAAATACTTGTGGCCCTAACCTCTTTTTAGTCAATTTTCAAATAAAATGAAGCAAAAAAAGAGAGAGAGTGCCTATGACATATTTATAAGTTTTAAAAATAAATTACAAATATATACACACAAACATCTTCAATTTTTCTTATGGCTTAACACAGGAAAGTTATATTACCTTGCAGCTATCAAATAGAAGTAAGGCATACACCCTCTGCCTAGCATAAACATATCATGACACTGAATGTTTACAAGCCAACCTTAGGGTTCATGCTTACTGAAGACCATATTACACAAATGCCAAAGAGACAGAACAAACTAGCCAACAAACGAACCTAATCTCTCAAAAACAGAAGGACTATAGCCATATCCAGGGCACACTTAGACCCTCCTAAAGGCATCTTTTAAGAAATCAATCAAGAGCCCATGAAACTACCTTAAGAAAAATCAACCTGAAGTCAAATATTTCATATGCCATATAATTAGTGCAAAGACATATTAATTTTGGTTCTACTTGCTGAAAGCATCCTTTCTCACTAGTCTCCAGGTATATACACATCACAGGGAAGACACTCAATATATATTACACTGTGAAAAATTATAAGGTGGAGACTAATAGTATCATTTGAGAAAACTTTCCATCTGCAGTAAAAGTCACAGAGGCTTGTTCATCCTCTAGTATCTAGCCTTGCAACATGACTCTTTCCCAAACCAGTTAAGAATCTAATCAGTTTTGAGGGGAGAAGGACAAACCAACCCATACTGAATTCAGTTTAAAGACTTTTCCAGGATTCAATGAGCTCAAGGCCATAGTAAGGAGCCACAGTAAGATATGTACAGAAATAATGCTCTTTTTTGTCCAAGCCTGTATTCTCTTAAATCTCAAAGTTATTCTATTATTTCAAACCTCTGTCAGTTGTCAAAATTACTGCAACATATGGAAATTGTAATAATAATTTATGTATTGAAAGAAAGCAGAAAAGTCTGAAAGAGCAATTATCAAGTTCCAAACATCCACCTCTAACTCAATACAAACTACATCTACACAATAATAACCTACCTAGACCTACTCTGACCCTACCTGGCATTTCATCAACATCCAAAACTTTCCTGGGACAATAGAGAGCTTAACTAAGGAACCTGGGTGAGAGACAGAGAAAAGTATTGCCTAAAGAATGCTTTAGGAAAATCAGCATCAACCTAACCAAGATCAAAACAAGTTTCAGATACAGCTATCCCTCAAGAACCACATCTCTGATTTCCTCCTCTCACCTGAAAACGAAGGAGAAAACGTAGACTTTAGAAGGAAGGAAAGAGAAAGAAACTGTATGAGGACCCAAACAACTTACCAACTACCTTGGCTCTGTGGTGCCACTATCACTGTTTTCACTATTAGCAGAGGTGCCTCAGAGAATTTGGAAATCAAAATACAGTTGGAAGGTGAGAAACCAATGTCTGGAAGATATCTGATCATCACAACCTTCCAGGAAAGGTTCTCTAAGCAAAGAGAGCGCTTTTTGCCCTGCCCATGAAAATAAAGTTCTCCACCCACCACTAAGGATGTGCTAAAATGTAATGTCTTTTCTCTAGAAGGAGAAATGGGCCTAGACTGGAACCTGTGCCTAAGGCAAGTCCTTCTATAGGGAATCACCTGAGGTCTCCTTGACAATATCTAGTTTATATCTGAACTCTGTGGCAAAAACCACAGAAAAGGCAAGAAGCTACCAATTACACTAGTTAGTATACATAAAGGGGTCATGTTAGCTGTTGTCTTCTACAGAATTCTTTGTTTCAGTTTAGTTGCTTTACCTCCAGTAAAGAGTAAATGATTTAGAACTCTATGATAGATTTGTAATTTTAAATATACACTTCAGTTTTAAATTTAAACAGGTGGATCCAAAATTAACTTTGAAAAGGAAAGGAAAATTACAATTCCAAGAGCTTCTACCAGAAAGAAATGTCAGTCACAGATTTTGAGTTATCTAGGGAAAAAACAAAGAATTAGGTGCCCAGGTATAAAACAAAAGGTTGAGAATAAAACCTCAAAAGATTAAGAATATACTGCCAGAGAGAACCAGAAAAATTGTAGGACATTAACAGAAAAATAACTCATCCATTTACAAAAAGGGCAGAGGAAAGGTATAATAGCTTCAAACACTTACTTTGGTGAGCTACTCTTTCTTGAAGTGTAAGGTAAGGGGAAACAATGAAGGGATACCACAGAGTAAGAATGTCAAGGATAAGGGTTAAGAGGCGCAAGTTGAATAAGAAAGGAGACCCTCTACAGGTCCTTCAAAACACTATTCCCTTGAAACTTTGATCAAACCTACTGTTCTACTAGAGGAAAGGCTGAAGGTCAGGGAAATTATAGTTAAAATAACATTCATAAAAATGAGATAGAGGGCATTCCCTCGCAGTCCAGTGGTTACGGCTCTGAGCTTTCTCTGCCATGGGCGGGGGTTAGATTACCGGTAGAGGGACAGAGATCCTGCAAGGAGCAAAGCAAGGTCAAAAAGAAAAGAAAAGAAGAACGACTGATGAGGGCAAATCTGAACTCTGAAAGGAAGAACAGAAGTGTGGGGAAAAAAGGAATATACAAGAGTCAGCAAGACTGAAGACTGCTGAGGAGAACGGAGACAGCGTATACACCATCTACCAATCAGCAAGCACTATATAAAATTTAATATACACAAATGTAACAGCTGGATTAAAGGAGTGGAGAAGGTCTGCAAAGAAGCTGCAAAACAGGGCAGCATCCTGCCAGAGTTTTAAGGGATGCAGTGAGGAAGTAAGGATGAAGGACTATGAAGGGGGAGGGGTTGCAGCAAGGAAAGAGGAAGGGCTGCAACAGCAGAAGGAGCCTAAAAAGAGAAGAAAGCGAAAGCAACCCAGAGGAGAGAAAGACAAGATAAAAATAAAGCATGAGATAACAAGGGAATACAGCAGAGAATGAAAACGGCATGCCCTGTACAAGTGCGCAGGTCAAGGACCCCAAAAGGGTGTAGTTGGGGGGAAGTACCAGCTAGGGAGACCATAAAGCTCTGACTCAAAAGAAGTATGAGTACCGTGCAGGAGTGAAGACGAGGGCCAGAACAGGGGTGCTCTCAGAGAGGTGTGATGGAACACTAGATTCAAAATCCTGATGTGATGCAGGGACTGTGAAGACAAACCATCGTGTCAAAGACGCCGCCGCCGCCGCCACCAAAAAACCCAAGGGTCAGAGAAGAAGGTATTCTCGGAGTATGAATACAAAAAAAAAAAAAAACAGGGGACACACGGTAGCATACAAAAATACAGCCAGTGCTTAAACAGAAGGAGAGGGTAACTAAGGGAAGAAAAGGGAGTGAGGCGTGGAGGGATATGTTTTCGGAGAAAAGTAGGAGCAGACCAAAGGTCCTGCCTCTTTGGTCGAGAGGACAGAAGGGACGGTCCACGGGGGCTGAAAGGAGCAGTAGAGAGCAAGAAACTATGATGTCCAAGATGAGAACTTGGGCGAGAGTGGGGCACACAGTGGCTGGGTCAGAAAAAGAGAGGCTGTCAGTCAGAAGCAGAAAGAGGTTCAACTCGAGGAAAGCGGAGAAGGCGGCAGCATGCCGAGGGGGAAGGCAAGCGGGGCAGAAAAGAAGCCGAAGCAATGGGGGCAGGGGTAAACAGCAGGAGGCACGCTGGGAGATTACAGGGAGGGAGGTGGGGGTCCCAGAAACCCAGGGTGTGGGGAGGTAAAAGGGTAAACCTCCGTGGAAGGGCGGGGGACCGGAGGGCCGGTTCGGGGGTTGCAGGGAGGTGCGGCCTGAGGGTGACAGGGTTAGAGGAGAAAGGCAGGGACAGACGGAGGGGAGGGGGCGGGGTGAGACAGCGGGCAGCCCCAATACTCACACCTCCAGAATGCGGTCCCCCTTGCGCACCCCGGCCCGGTCGGCTGCCCCCCCGGGCAGCACGGCGCTCACATGCTGCAGCGGCGCGTACAGCTCTCCGTTGATGCTCCGCAGTTGCCCGCCCTCGCTCACTTGGCCCCGCACGTTGAAGCCGTAGCCGGACTCGGACTTGACGATGCGCACGACCCGCGGGCCGCCGCCTCCCCCGCCGCCGTTCCCGGCGCAGTGGAGCCCAGAACCCCCACCGCCGCCGCCACCTCCG
>SJYX01006069.1:20169-56621 GCA_006410675.1 Oreotragus oreotragus | reverse complement strand
AAAAAAAAAAAAAAACAGGGGACACACGGTAGCATACAAAAATACAGCCAGTGCTTAAACAGAAGGAGAGGGTAACTAAGGGAAGAAAAGGGAGTGAGGCGTGGAGGGATATGTTTTCGGAGAAAAGTAGGAGCAGACCAAAGGTCCTGCCTCTTTGGTCGAGAGGACAGAAGGGACGGTCCACGGGGGCTGAAAGGAGCAGTAGAGAGCAAGAAACTATGATGTCCAAGATGAGAACTTGGGCGAGAGTGGGGCACACAGTGGCTGGGTCAGAAAAAGAGAGGCTGTCAGTCAGAAGCAGAAAGAGGTTCAACTCGAGGAAAGCGGAGAAGGCGGCAGCATGCCGAGGGGGAAGGCAAGCGGGGCAGAAAAGAAGCCGAAGCAATGGGGGCAGGGGTAAACAGCAGGAGGCACGCTGGGAGATTACAGGGAGGGAGGTGGGGGTCCCAGAAACCCAGGGTGTGGGGAGGTAAAAGGGTAAACCTCCGTGGAAGGGCGGGGGACCGGAGGGCCGGTTCGGGGGTTGCAGGGAGGTGCGGCCTGAGGGTGACAGGGTTAGAGGAGAAAGGCAGGGACAGACGGAGGGGAGGGGGCGGGGTGAGACAGCGGGCAGCCCCAATACTCACACCTCCAGAATGCGGTCCCCCTTGCGCACCCCGGCCCGGTCGGCTGCCCCCCCGGGCAGCACGGCGCTCACATGCTGCAGCGGCGCGTACAGCTCTCCGTTGATGCTCCGCAGTTGCCCGCCCTCGCTCACTTGGCCCCGCACGTTGAAGCCGTAGCCGGACTCGGACTTGACGATGCGCACGACCCGCGGGCCGCCGCCTCCCCCGCCGCCGTTCCCGGCGCAGTGGAGCCCAGAACCCCCACCGCCGCCGCCACCTCCGTTCCTGTGAGGGGCTGCGGGGTGAATCCCTTCCCCGTCCTCGTCCGCCATCTTGCGAGCTAGCGATCCGTACTCCCACCGCCCTACACCTCCACTCCCTCCGCGCGTGTTCGCCCTTCTCAGCCGCCGCGCGACCCCCGGCGCGCGCGCCCGCTCCGCCGACCGCGGGACCCTAGTCGGCCACGGAGCTACCGGCGCGGGTTAAGGGGAGACAGGGGGCGGGGGAAAAAGAGGACGGTTAGACGCCGTGAAGCCTCCTGGGAGATGTAGTTTCTGTTTGGTGGGGGCGGGGAGAGGGCTGGGCCCGGGCCGGAGCAGAGGTTATAAGACGCAATTCAGGGCGCAAAGCCTGCTGGGGGTTGTAGTTCGTCTTTTATGTTCGTTTTATCCTGTTGGACCGGGAGTCCCTAATCCGGCCTAGAATGTAGGTGACAGAATCATCTTCTGGTGAGGGGCAAATTTAATTTTCTTTTCATTTCATAACTTCTAAAAATAATTCTATTAGGATAGATTTGACATTTGTTATTCAACACAGTCAAATTATAACTCGTTTGCTCAGTATTTTGTGTCGACATACATCATTATTATTATTACTTTCTTTTTTTCCTTAAATCCTGCCTGCCAGCATACAGAATCTTAGTTCCCCCACCAGGGATGGAACCCGTGCCTCTTGCAGTGGAAGTGCAGGAGTCTTAACCACTGCACTGCCAGGGAAGTCCCTACATACGTTATTGTATTTCAGGACTCCAACAATCTTGTGAGACAACTGGGTCATGAATGAGGAAACTGAACCAAAGTCATCCAGCTATTAAGTAACAGGAACTAAAGCCCAGTTATTTTTGTACAACGTTGTTTTCTTATATTGCAACTACATAAGAACTGTTGTGTCTGACTCTTTCTGGGGCCCCATGGACTATAGCCCTCCAGACTCCTCTGTCCTTGGAATTCTCCAGGCAAGAATACTGCAGCAGGTTGTCATATCCTTTTCCAGGGGATCTTCTCAACCTAGAGTGCCCCATCTATGTAAAAAGCTTATGTAGAGGAGACTATAGTCTCAGTGCTTTAGACCTGGATATTAGAGTGGCCGAGTAATAATTTCAATTGAGTAGTGATTTTGTTTTTGTTTTAAAATATTCTTTTTTTTTCTTACTGAAATATAGTGATTTACAATATTATGAAAAAAATATTATGTAAGTTTCAGGGATACAACATAGTGATTCACAAGTTTTAAAGATTATACTCCATTTATAGTTATTATAAATATTGGCTATATTCCCAGTGCTGCACAATATATCCTTGTAACTTACTTATTTTATACCCAGTTGTTTGTACCTCTTAATTCCTAACCCCTATCACGCTCCTCCTACCTTCCCTCTCCACACTGATAACACTAATTTGTTTTCTGTATCTGAGAGTTTGTTTGTTTGTTTCATTCTTTCTTTTGAGAATCTGTTTCTTTTTTGTTATATTCACTAATGTGTTTTATATCTTAGATTTCATATATAAATGATAACATAGTATTGAGCAATGATTTTGAAGTTGCCTTTATTTCAAATTCATTTTGTTTCCCCCAACAGCACAGTAGCGTTCTTTGCAAATAGCAGTAATTGATGTTTTTTGGCTAACTACACAAACACAAGCTTACAAATATTGTGCAGAATGCCTGGCAAGCCAAGTAAGAAGAACAAGAACAAAAATATGAAAAATAGCTTGCTTAAGCACTTACTGCTCAAGTCTGGCAAGCTAATAAGTCTGTTACTGTTTCATGAATGCTGAAAAAAGATCCAAGATTCCTGGGTCAGAGACAAAGAAATTTTATTCACGACAGGAGCAACAGCTTCAGCCCCTTTGTATTAATTCCTCTTGCCCTAGCAAGTGCCACGAGGATGACATGAAGGCTCAGATGAATGCTGTGCACTTGGTGGACTTAAACTCCACAGTTGAGGAACACTGAGCTTGGGGAAACTACACCATTCTGTAGGGAGTAGTAAGCAAACGTATTCTTTATCCTGGAGCGAGAGTTTATTTCGTTCCTCACTTCTGCTCACTGTGAACATAACCCTGAGAAATGACCCTGGTAAAACTGGTCAGGGCCTTGCATTCTTGTCATATGCAGGAAGGTGGATGTGTGTACGTGCGTGCTCAGTTGTGTCTGACTTATTGCAACCTTATGGACTGTAGCCTGCCAGGCTCCTCTGACCATGGAAATTTTCAGGCAAGAATACTGGAACAGGTTGCCATTTCTTACTCCAGGGGATCTTCCCAACCCAGGGATCAAACCCACATCTCTTGCAGATTCTTTACTAATGTGCCACCTGCGACGCCCCAGGAAGGTGGGTAAAAAGCATAAAAAACCCATGAAAGACTGTCTCTCTCCATATTATTATGTGCCAAACACTAAGCACTCAATGCTAAACACTTTATATCTATAATCTCATTTAGTCCTCACAACTCTTTAATGTCTTGTATTTTATAGATTAAGTAAACAGGCATAGAGAATTCACACAGCTAATAAGCTGTGAATCTAGGAAAAACAACAGGGATACATAGTTAGAAGAGAATAAAAGTTAAATTACAGAAGTTTGATGACTTGTAAAAACAACAAGCAACCCCTCCAAATAATTTATGGACTATACAAGCACAGGCAGGGGGAAAGCAGTAGAATAGGGAATTCCCTGATGACTCTGCTTTCACTGCTGAGGGTGCTGGTTCAGTCCCTGGTCAGGGAACTAAGATCCCACAAGCCAAGAGATGCAGCCAAAAAAACAACCCCAGTAGAATAACTAAGATGTCTTATTAAAATGTCGGATGAGGACTCAAAGTTATATTATAAAATTAATGTGCCATATTTTATAACCAAGCTAACGAAGAGGGATCTTGATTAGTTAAATAAATATGGAAATGAATAGTTGGAATGAGAATCTTGCTCCAAAATAACAATGGCATTTAGATTGAACATGAATCATTTGGTTTGAACAGAGCACTGGATGGGAAGAAATTTATCCAACAAAGCAAGGCATCAGAGAAAGGAAATGAGAACTTCCACTCAAAAAGCTGGGCTTTTTTTTTTTCTTCTTCATTTGTATATTTGTCAAAGATATACTGAATGTCTATCTGCTTTACACTCTGTAATAGTGGCTAGGGATCCAAACATGGTATCTACAAACTCCATGAAGGCGATATGACATGATCAAACCTGCAAATGTGCATACTCCTTGATCTGTCAGTTCGGCTTGTAGGAGTTCATTCTGCTGTCACAGTTGCACATGTGTGAAATGACATTTTTGTGAAGTTAGTCATTGCAGTATTGTTTGTCTTCACAAAAGTTAGGAAATAATGCTCATTGGTTAAGATACAGCCACAATGGAAAACTAAAAAACTGTAAGTAAAGAATAAGGAAGTTCTTTTCTAAAGAGGAATGACCTCATGGACACTATACACAATTAAATGAAAAGGTGCAGTCTGTAGAGTATGATACCATTTCTGCATAAAAGGGAACTATAGATATGTTTCTGTCTCTAGCAGTATTCACAAGAAGGTCTTCCCAGGTGGCACAGTAGTAAAGAATCCGCCTGCCAATTCAGAGACACAGGAAACTCAGGTTCAATCCCTGGATTGGGAATATCCCCTGGAGTAGGAAATGGCAAACCACTCCAGTATTCTTGCCTGGAAAATTCCATGGACAGAGAAGCNATTCACAAGAAGGTCTTCCCAGGTGGCACAGTAGTAAAGAATCCGCCTGCCAATTCAGAGACACAGGAAACTCAGGTTCAATCCCTGGATTGGGAATATCCCCTGGAGTAGGAAATGGCAAACCACTCCAGTATTCTTGCCTGGAAAATTCCATGGACAGAGAAGCCTAGCAGGCTACAGTCCATGGGGTCACAAAGAGTCAGACAAGACTGAGCCCATACACACACATTCACAGAAACCAATAACATTGATTGCCTCTGGGAAGGGGGACTGGACGACTGTGGGGAGCAGGGAGGACAAGAGTGGGAGACATTTCACTCTATGCCATTTTGTAAGTTCTTTTAGATAGATGAATGTGTTGCCTGCTCACAAAATAAATACAGAAAATACTTAGAAGGATCAGATGGGAAGAAAAGGTGATCAGAGCATCAATATTGGAAAATAAGACACCATTACCACTCTCAAGAATCTAGCAAGAGAGACAGCAAAAGAAAAGTGATTACAGTATAAGCCTTGGCACTCCTGAGCAATGAGAGCTGTGACGGAGGCTGCCCCAGCTGCTAAGAGTGCATGTCGGAGAGGGCTTCTGCATGGAACGGCTGACTGGTCGTAGATGAGTTAGCAAGGCAGGGAAGGATAGTGGTGGAAGGACATTCTGCCAAGGCAGAGAGAATTTTTTTTCAGCTTTTTATTTTGTATGGTGTGTAACTGATTAATGATATTGTGGCAATTTTAGGTGAACATCAAAGGGACTCAGCCATACATACACATGTATCCATTCTTCCCCAAACTTTCCTCCCATCCAGGCCACCACACAACACTGAGCAGAGTTCCATGTGCTGTATTGTCGGTCCTTGACAGCTAGCCATTTTATATTTTATTTTATTTTTTATTATTATTTTTTCACTTCCAAAGGCATAAATCTGAAGTTTTATTGAGGACAAAGTTATGTTCCCTAGAAATGACAACTGAATAAAAAAGGACAAGTGGCTCCTGGATTTAAGAGGTCATTGTTCCAGATTAGAGGGATTAAAAGTTGAAGGATGTCACCTGAAGTTAAAGTACATAGGAAAGATAACAGGCATTTTACAGTGGCAGAGCATTTAAACATTCCTTTGCAAGCTGAAAAGAAAGGCTCAAGAATTGTAGTTTGTTACATCAGAGTGGTAAAAAGCCAAAAAGAGGTAGAGGCACCAAGTACAGCTCACCCCTTTTTCTCTGGTAAAAAAAACAAAAAGAATTTCCCAAAGGGCTAGGTTTTGAGTGTTTCAGCTAGACATCTCAGGATCACACAATTTTTAAATGCAACATCTGTCCTGGATATATCAAAAAACGATCTTCTTTCATTCTGCCAATGCGTAGATCAATGTGACGGTTCAGGTGTTCTCGGGAAGTTTGCAGCTTCTTACCAGGGTCTCCTCTTTACCACTCTGTGGTGTGGGTATCAACAGCTTCCCTCTTTCTAGGTAAGGAGTCCTTATATTCAGCACTGTGGACTTTAAACTTGGAAACTGCCTTCATTTTATTTCACAAACTAAATGAGGATGAAAATTAGCTATTTATCACATCTAATCTGGGACATGCAATTGAAACTGACGTAGCCTCCCTACCCTTAGTCACCTGGTGGACCAAAGATCCTGCCCAACTTACTGAGAAGCAATAAATTGCATGTGGCAAACAGCCACCACTCAGAAGTGGAGATCACTGCTAAACTTTAGATTATACCTAATTTTGCTCAAATGCATAGTGAGAGATGATTCAGGCAACACAACAGATACCATTATCTACACGTGCATTTCCCATCTTTCAGACAAAAGTTGGAATACCTCTAAAAAATCACTGAATAAAAACTTCCTGTTAAGTATACAGTGTTATTTAATTTGAAGCATTACTTTTTTATANCTCAAATGCATAGTGAGAGATGATTCAGGCAACACAACAGATACCATTATCTACACGTGCATTTCCCATCTTTCAGACAAAAGTTGGAATACCTCTAAAAAATCACTGAATAAAAACTTCCTGTTAAGTATACAGTGTTATTTAATTTGAAGCATTACTTTTTTATAGCAATACTTACGGACTTGACCCTTAAAGCCTTACTCCAGTGAAAATAGATCTCCTTGCTGACATCTCTCATTCTTTTTCCAGCATACAATGCCTTCCTAAACAAGATACAGACAGTTTCGGTTGTTTACGTACCAACTCGAGGTACACAGTCAGGTAAAGAATCATCCTCTGTATCTCGAAAAGTTCAGGTATTACCCTCATTCACCTCTATTCATCCTTCTATTTCCTTTCCTCCTTTACTTCTAGGTTCTTACACATCCACACGTTCTCCCCCTCCGTTCATGAGTCCACAACCCCCACCAGCTCAGAATCAGCTGCAACACTAGCTGTGGAGTATAAGACACTAACCTCTGCTGGGACATGTCTTTAACTATAAGGGACTGGAGATTTCTAGCCCCAGATCAGGTGCCTAGCAGCAAACTCTACACTCATACACCTCCAAACAAGGCTTCTGAGAACTGGACTTCCCTGGTGGCTCAGAGGTTAAAGCGTCTGCGAGACCTGGGTTCAATCCCTGGGTTGGGAAGATCCCCTGGAGAAGGAAATGGCAACCCACTCCAGTATTCTTGCCTGGAGAATCCCATGGACAGAGGAGCTTGGTAGGCTACAGTCCACGGGGTCGCAAAGAGTCAGACACGACTGAGCGACTTCACCTTACGTTAACTAAGCTATTTTATATTAAAGTGGTGTGCTGGATTGCGTTTTAAGTATCAACTCTCAGTTCTTAATTCTGAGAAAACATAAAAGTGAAGGGAAATACCCCATTTACATATTATTCCAGTTTTTAATCAAGCTCTGCAGATTTACTCCATGAACCTAGGGATAGCAATGTCCCAAATGGACTTTTTAAGTACTTGGCCACTTACTTGCCCCAGACTCTAGAGTGACTCTAGAGTCCACTCTACTGGTTGCCCCTAAATAGCTTCCTAGCAGTAAAACAAGACAACAGACAGGATGTATCCAAAACGTGTTTATTGGGATGGTTTCCCGTCGTCTTGATACAGGGTACTTTTAGTGCTGCTTCCATCTGAAGGAGCATCCTTCTGTAAGCCTTGCTTTTCCTCCTGCAGGCTGGCAGAGGATAGTAGAGCAGCCAGCACACAAAACTACTACTGTTTGTGCATGGCTAAAGACGGTGGTGATTTTATACCATCCAAGGCACTTTACATCCATGGAATAGGAACTGGGGCTCTGCACCAGGAGCTTCTTGTGTTTCTTCTTCTCCTCTTCTGGAGAGGGATAAAGAAGACTCTTTGCGAGAGGCATGTTCTCATGAGGTTGTCACTGCTGGAAAGTTATCCATTTTAAATATGGCAGAACACACAGAGATTTTTAAGAACATGGAGCAGTGTGAGAACTGCAAGCTAGAGCAGAGGCGACAGGGAGGAAGTGGGCACAGAGGAGACAGGGAAGTGGGCAAGAGTCAGATCCGGGAGGGTTTCAGATACTGAAGAGGGTGCCCAGGAGTTTGCATGTCATTCCAAAGTACTTGGGGGCCTCTGAATGCTTTTGAGCAGAGCAGCAGTATCATCAGATCTGTGCTTCAGAAGGTTTATTCTGTATAGTGTGGAGATAGAATGAGATAGATCAGTTAAGAAGCAACTGCAGTGATTCAGGTGAGAACTGATGAGACTCAAGCTAGGGCAGTGGTGATGGAGGGGAGAAAAGCTAAAGAAAAAGGACTTGGTGACCATTTGGCTCTCAGGTGGGTGGGGGAGGAAAGAATGATGACTTACCAGTGGGATTCTTTAAGAGCAGGTATGAAACGGAAGAGGAAAAAGTTTGGGTGGAAAGATAATTAATTCAGTTTGGGGTATGTTGGATTTTAGGGGCCTGCGGGAGACCCAAGAAGAATTGATCAGTTACTGGTTGGATGTATGAGTCTGGCATTGGGGGAAAGGGTCTGGGCTGGAGCATAGATTTGGGAGACATCAGTCCTGGGTGGGGCTCCTGAGAGTCTGAAGGCAGAGGGGTAGTGAGTGAGAGAAGGACCAAGGTCAGAGCCCAGAGAATACTCTCCCTCGTCAAATTTAGGAGACTTGAAGAGGAAGGAGATCGGGGGAAAGGCTGAGAAAGAGGAGTCAGAGAGTTGGGGGACCCAGAGAGAGCAGGGACTTGAAAGGTGATGAAGCTACCTTTGGAAATAGGACATTTTGCAGAGCACCTAGCCAAGAGCGTGGTTAGTCCTCACAATAACCAGGTAAATAAAAGCGTTTTTGAGAAACTAAACTTGGATAACCAGCAGACCCCAATCACACTGCTAGTTAATAGCAAAACTGAATCTGGAACCCAAATTTTCTGACACCAAAGCCAGGACTCTCCATTATCCAGCTTCCTTTTTGGTTAAAAAAAAAAAAAAAAGTTCTTCCTATCCTTTGGGATGTACAAAGTCAGCAGGTTCCCGTTAGCTTTTTGTGTCCTGTGAGGAGAACCCCACCTGCACACCATCGCTCATTTGGCTCTTTGGTCCCTGACGGCCTGCCTCTTCTCTTCCCCTCTGCTGGTCTACCTTCCACTCATCCTTCAAGCTGCAGCCTAAGTCCCTCCGTGAAACCTCCCTGAGGCTTCCAGTTTACTCTGACCCCTCTCTCTTTTTTAAATTCCTGCAGCAAATACACCTTTCTGTGACCCCATCACCCCCTCGGTGAGTCACATACTTGTGTAATTCCCTCGCCTTGAGTGTGGGCGGGATCTGTGACTTGCTTCTAGGCAGTAGAACATGGTGAAGATAATGGTGTGTCACTCCCATGGTTACAGACACATTATATAACACTCCTTTCTTGCTGACTGGAGTGAGAGTCTCTTGCTGGCCCTGAAGAACTCTACCATGTTGTGAACGGCCTGTGGAGAAGGCTCGTGGGAGGGACCTGCGGGAGCCTCTAGGATCTGAGAGCTGCCCCCTGTGGACAGCAAGAAAATAGGACCCTCAGTCCTAAATCTGCAAGAAGTTGTTACAACCACCTCATAAGCTTGGAGGAGGATCCTGGCTTCAACTGGGGAACATAACCCAGCCAATGCCTTGTTGCAGGTTTGTGAGACCCTAAAGAGAACTCAGCTAAACTGAACCCAGAATCCTGGATCACAAAACTTGTGAGATTATGTGTGTGGTCTTAAACTGCTGACTTTGTGGTAACCTGTTACATGATGATAGGTAATAAGTGTAACTCCTGTTGCATCTATGGTCAGTTTAGATTGTAACAATTTATTACTTAGTTTAGCTTTACCTTTCCAATCTGAACATAAGCTTCTTAAAAATGAGGAACTTGTCCCATGTGCCTTGCCACGCCCTCAGAGTGTATCATAGTGAGAGGCCCTAGAGAAGAAGTTCAACAGGGTGGATAGCATGTTAGTTAAGGAAAGGACTATAAAGTGGCTAATAATATCTGCTGCCTAGCGGCACGGTGGGGAGCAAATGGGAATAGGTGGGAAACACCTAACATAATACTTAGCACAGCACATAATTCTTATTATTAAGAATGCTCATAAATACCACATCTAGCCCCGTTTCCTCATCTTGCTGATAAAGAGCTAGCTCCCTCCACTATCACCCTTCGAAAAAGGAAATAGACCCAGCAGGGTAACAATGACTGTCAAAAGTCACTCAGTAAATCAGTGGCTAGCACCCAGTCCTAAGCAGAAAAATGACATGATTTGAATGAGGAGATAAGGCATGCCATGTCCCATGAAGTCATGGATTGAAGAAAACAGAAAGAGGACCCCTTTTTTAGGCCTCTGCCCTAATTCTGACTCTTCTTTCTCTTTCACTATCTTTTTGTACTTTTTTTCTGTGAAGACCATGTGAAAAACCACCTTTTTTTTTTTTTTTAAAGTAAACTCAGTAACTGATTTGCAAGAATGGATAATTCCGAGACTGGACGCTTCCAGAGTTACCTTGGTAGCTCAGCTGGTAAAGAATCCGCCTGCAGTGCGGGAGACCCGGGTTCAATCCCTGGGTTGGGAAGATCGCCTGGAGGAGGGCATAGCAACCCGCACCAGTATTCTTGCCTCTAGAATCCCCAGGGACAGAGGAGCCTGGCGGGCAACAGCCCATGGGGTAGCAGAGTCAGACAGGACTAAGCGACTGGGCACAGCACAGAGGCTCCCCAGGTGGCCCTGCCTGCCAGTGCAGGAGACAGAAAGACCCAGGTTCAATCCCTGGGTCAGGAAGATCCCCTGGAGAAGGAAATGGCAACCCACTCCAGTATTCTTGCCTGGAGACCCCACGGACAGAGGAGCCTGGCAGGCTACAGTCCATAGGGTTGCAAAAGAGTTTGACACAACTGAAGTGACTTAGCACAGAGGGTTTATGGGGGCTTCCCAGGTGGCGCTAGTGGTAAAGAATAAGATCCCCTGCAGTAGGAAATCCAGTATTCTTGCCTAGAAAATTCCATGGGCAGAGGAGACTGGTGGGGTACAGTCCATAGGTTCTCAAGAGTCAGACACTTCGGAGCAACTGAACACAGAGCGTTTATGAGTCAAGATTCCTTTAGTTGCAAAGGAAAGAAACTCATTTCAAACTAGCTTAAGCAAAAAAGAGAATTTGTTAGTTCACATAGCTAAGAAAGACACTGAGTATTTCTGTTAAATGTAGCTGTGTAACAAATCACCCCAAAGTTTAGTGATATAGCACCATCATTTTATTATTCTATGGACTGTATGGGTCAGGAATTCAGATAAGATACATAGAGGTGACTTGTCCCTGCCCCTCGATGCCTGGAACCTCAGTTGGGAAGACTGAGGCTCAATGTGACTCAATGCCTGGGTTCATCTGAATATGTCTCATTTCTGGTTGAGGCTGTCTGTCTGCTGGGACCTCATCTAGGGCTGTTGGCATGACCCCTATGGTCTCTTCATGTAGCTCCTGGCTTTTTCAAGCATGGTGCCTGGGTTCCAAAGTCAGAAGTCCCCAGAAAATAAAGCAATAGTGTATGGCATTTTTATGATTCAGTGTCAGAAGTCACATAGCACCACTTCCACCATACATTTTCAGATCAAGTGGTCACAAAGGTCTGTCCAGGTACAAAAGGCAGGGATACAGACACCACCACTCCACAGAAGGCGTGTCAATGTTGCACTGTAATTAGAGTACATGGGATGGGATATATCGTGGTGGCCATTTCTGAAGAAGATGATCTGCCACTCCGGGGTAGTTCACAGATTTAAAACAAATGCCACAGGAGCCTAGGCCTTAAGAGAGAGCTCGAGGTTGCTTCCCTCTTTTTCTTCTGCCTTTTGTTTCTGCTCAACTCTGTTTCTTTATCTATTAGCAAAAAAAAAAAAAAAAAAAAAAAAACCACCTTGTTTTTCCCAGCATCTGTATATAATTTTCTAGGGAAGGACTCTGGCCGTTCCTTGAGTCATGTGCCTACCACTTGGACTGATTGAAGTTCCCTGGAGAATGAAGAACTATGATTATCCAAACTTGGATCACATGCCCAGCTCACATGCCTAAAAGAAAGTTTGCTGGGTAGACTCTGAAGAATCCAGTCGGCCACAAGTTCACCGTAAGTGAGCACTGATGTCAGCTCAGTGACAAGTTCACCGTAAGTGAGCGCTGATGTCAGCTCAGTGTGTAGTTCTGTAGTACCCTGCCAGCTTTCTGTAGTTGCAGTATTTCAAAGTCCTTTACCGAGTCATCTTCATATCATGCCCTTGTCTTCCACTTTGTCATACACCATCTCTCTGAGATTTCCTGGGCTTCTCATTGGACAGAAAAACTCCCTGGCTCTTGCAGCTATACGGACTGACTTTTTTTTTCCTCATCCCTCTCACCACACCTGACCATCATATTTCAAAGGACCATTCCCAGATAAAAATTTTCTCCATCCTTCCAGTTGCAACTTCCTATCCCAATTTCACTCTGTTATTTGTGTCTCTCTCCATTTTCTCCCATATCTCCCCCACCCCTTTCTTTTTTCAAAATCAAACTCAATTTTTCAGGAGTACTTTTTCCTAGAAATCTTTTCCCAGAGCTAAGAGTTCAGAAATAATACAATAAATGGGCTCTCTCATAATAAAAAGACCAGTGCTGTCTCAATAGCATCATCCAGTGGAAAAGCATCTGCATTGGTTCTTATTTAGCTTTAATCCTTAACAAGTTACTCAGTATGCTTTTGGCTGCAAGTACAGAAAATGCAAAAGTGGTTTAAATGAAAAGGAAATGTATGATCTCACATAAACAGCAGGGCTAAAGGTGGGGAGTTCCAAAGTTGGTTAATTCAGAAGCTCATTCACATCATAAAGGATCTAGATTCCTTCCATCTTCCCCCCTGCCAGTGTATTATCTGGGTGATGCGGCTAACTCTCTTCATGGAGGCAAGATGGCTGCTAAACTCCAGGCACCACTTCACACATGGCCACCATATTGAGAAGCAGAAAATAGGCACTGTGTATTTGTCAAAGCAAAGAAATCCTTTTTAGAATCCTTACATCAGCATTCTCTCATGTCTCATAGGCTCGAAGTGTATCACTTGCTAATCCCCTATATCAATCTTTGGCAAAGGGACTGAAATTACTGTGAATGACTCAAATGCATCCAGACTTACTCCTAGGGTTAAAAGTACCCTCTTCCCTGTGTACATACCTTGCTTGTGAATAGCAGGACAAAATTTGGGAGTTGCCAAAATAAAGAAAGGTGAAAGGGAAGGGGGACCGGGCAGAATAGATCTGGATCAGTAGCCACTTGTTTCTTATGCACTGAACTTCTCTTAACTTAGTTTGTCCAACTATAAACTAGACATGATAGTATCTACTTCATCTATATGTAGAGCTACTTTTAGAAATAAGATTTTTCACAAGAACACTCTTATGAAAAGAGTTTAATTAAAAAACAGGTTCTAGGATTATCAAATTCATGCAGACAGAAAGAAAGGTAGTTTCCTGGGGCTTAAAAGATCTTCATGACCCAGATAATCATGATGGTGTGATCACTCACCTAGAGCCAGACATCCTGGAAGGTGAAGTCAAGTGGGCCTTAGGAAGCATCACTACAAACAAAGTTAGTGGAGGTGATGGAATTCCAGTTGAGCTATTTCAAATCCTGAAAGATGATGCTGTGAAAATGCTGCACTCAATATGCCAGCACATTTGGAAAACTCAGCAGTGGCCACAGGACTGGAAAAAGTCAGTTTTCATTCCAATTCCAAAGAAAGGTAATGCCAAAGAATGCTTTGAACCAGAGATCAAATTGCCAACATCCGCTGAATCACCAAAAAAGCAAGACAGTTCCAGAAAAAACATCTATTTCTGCTTTATTGACTATGTCAAAGCCTTTGACTGTGTGGATCACTATAAACTGTGGAAAATTCTGAAAGAGATGGGAATACCAGACCACCTGACCTGCCTTTTGAGAAGCCTACATGCAGGTCAGAAAGCAACAGTTAGAACTGGACATGGAGCAACAGACTGGTTCCAAATAGAAAAAAGAGTACGTCGAGGCTATATATTGTCACCCTGCTTATTTAACTTGTATGCAGAGTACATCATGAGAAACGCTGGACTGGAAGAAACACAAGCTGGAATCAAGATTGCTGTGAGAAATATCAATAACCTCAGATATGCTGATGACACCACCCTTATGGCAGAAAGTGAAGAGGAACTAAAAAGCCTCTTGATGAGAGTGAAAGAGGAGAGTGAAAAAGTTGGCTTAAAACCCAACATTCAGAAAATGAAGATCATGGCATCTGGTCCCATCACTTCATGGGAAATAGATTGGGAAACAGTGTCAGACTTTATTTTTTTGGGCTCCAAAAT
This sequence comes from Oreotragus oreotragus, assembly GCA_006410675.1. Taxonomy (NCBI): domain Eukaryota; kingdom Metazoa; phylum Chordata; class Mammalia; order Artiodactyla; family Bovidae; genus Oreotragus; species Oreotragus oreotragus. The sequence goes on along the minus strand of SJYX01006069.1, from coordinate 42,220 downwards.
CACTGCAGATGGTGACTGCAGCCATGAAATTAAAAGACGCTTACTNGTTTTCATGCTCTTCACCTGAGTCTCCAGCACAGAAATCCCCAGTTAGTCTACAAATCCATTTTGTCTTAATACATTGATACACTTAGCATTTCATATTATACCCAAAAAAGCCATATAATTACAAAAAGAAAAATCAATTTTCAAAATGAATGTGCTGACAAGTACTTGACAAGTAGCATATGAATTACAAACAAACTAAACATAATTTATGATTCTCAGTAAACATAAAAGGATTAAAAGGGAGGTATTTTATATTTCTTTGGGCTCCAAAATCACTGCAGATGGTGATAGCAGCCATGAAATTAAAAGATGCTTACTCCTTGGAAGGAAAGTTATGACCAACCTAGATAGCATATTCAAAAGCAGAGACATTACTTTGTCAACAAAGGTCCATCTAGTCAAGGCTATGGTTTTTCCTGTGGTCATGTATGGATGTGAGAGTTGGACTGTGAAGAAAGCTGAATGCCAAAGAATTGATGCTTTTGAACTGTGGTGTTGGAGAAGACTCTTGAGAGTCCCTTGGACTGCAAGGAGATCCCACCATCCTAAAGGAGATCAGTCCTGGGTATTCATTAGAAGGGCTGACGCTGAAACTGAAACTCCAGTACTTTGGCCACCTCATGTGAAGAGTTGACTCATTGGAAAAGACCCTAATGCTAGGAGGGATTGAGGGCAGAAGGAGAAGGGGATGACAGAGGATGAGATGGCTGAATGACATTACCGACTTGATGGACATGAGTTTGGGTAAACTCCGGGAGTTGGTGATGGACAGGGAAGCCTGGTGTGCTGCAATTCACAGGGTCGCAAAGAGTCAGACATGACTGAGTGACTGAACTGAACTGATTTTATATTTCAGTAGTTGAGGAACACTTACTACTTCTAAAATAAAGTAAATGTTTTAAAATATCGATGCATTTATTTTTCTGCATTTTAAACAACATGCTACAATTGTAAAGTGATAAATTATTCTCAGTTGTCCACTTTTATTATGGTTTACATATACCAATCTATTCGGCGGGATTTCACTACTGCAAGAGTTTAATGCTATTTTCCAAATATAAATGGCCAGTCTATGATACAATTTAAATTGTTTGCTAACTGTTTTGTGATGGGCTATATGAAAAGTCAGGACTGGGATCCTTTGAAAATGTAGCCAAATTTTTAGTTCTCATAAATACAATAAGCTTATAATTACTGTTCAAGAAACTACATTTTTAATGTGGAAGTATATACCTATCAGTAAACTTCACTGTGCCATAAATACCATTCAGGTTGGGGATTGCTTTTCTTAAAAGAGATGTATAAAAATTATCACTGATAATATAGTGTGTTGCCTGAAAACGCCACACCCAGCAAGCTTTCTTTCTCTACCTAATAATTTGTTAAGTAGGTAAGAACCTAGAAACACCCTGATGAGCTTCTCATCACACAATAAAGTATTACATTATCCTCATGGCTTGTTAAGACCAAAGAATTGGAAAGAGACAGCTTGAGAAAGAAAGCACATCAAAGTCATTTTATTTCCAAGAATAAGATTCAGTCATTTAAATTTTTAAAAGCCATTCAAATTTAAGTTTAATTGGACTTTTTTAAAACCTGAGTTGCTGAAGATGGAAATATTCTCAATCATTTCATCATAGCAAAATGAAGATAAATGCAAACATATTATGTGCATTCTTTATTCAGAATGAAGACTCTTCTCTGTAAAGGATTTAGGCACAAAGTTCTTCATCTAATAGCAATATTTTGACTGTCTTTATGCTGGAATCTTCATTTTGACAGTCAAGCAGCTGTGGAAGTTTGCAGCTTCCCGAGCTAAACTCAAGAGGCTCTGAGTCCATGCCAGCTGTCTTTCAATTTCACATTAACTCTCTTGATACTTTGTCAGTTTAAAGCTTTTGCAAAGTTTGCAAGGCCTGAATTCATTAGATAAGGGAAATGGGTCATCTAAATCTTAGCCAATCTCAACTGCCATAGAGATTCACTTTTGTAAATTCCCTTCATGACTGAATTAGAAAATAGACCCCATGGGTTTTTGTCAGGTTTGGTATTTGATGATACTATTGTAACTACAACAGCTGAAGCTGTGTGTGCCTCAGTAAAAATTTCTGGATTAAATTCCCTTTTCTTTATATTTTCTATATAAAATTGGATACTGACAGCTGCAATAATAAGGACAAAAAGGTCATTTAAAGTTCAGCTTGCTAGGCACATGATAGGCAACGAATTCATTACAAAGTCAATTTTTTAAATTATGGTGGTTATTAGAAGAAGAAAAAATCCATCTTGTTTCTAAAGAATTCTGCAGCATCCTAAAAGAGCTAAAAAACAGATTGTCAGGGATTGTTAAGGAAGTTGGAATACAAAGCTTCAGCCAACAAAAGGATTTGCTGACACCTCTGAGAGTGAAGAACAGCCTTACTATCACAGGCAATCATACGGTATCTATATTTTGGCACAGTATGCATCTTAGATCTGCACAGACCCAGGCTTTGCCACATCTTCTTGCTATAAAGAACTATTTAAGTTCATAGTCTGTATTTTAAACTGAAGGGGAAAAAAGCTAAATAGTATTTGGAAAGGAAAAGATATTGGTAAAAATTCTGTAGCACTGTAAATGAATGAGTGCTTCATCCCACAAAAACTAAAATCTGTCTAAATTTTACATTCTGGAAGTAATTCCCAAGACAGTGAGAAAATGAAAGAAAGCATCAAGGCAGGAGATTTTATAGAGAAGTAGAAACTGCCTTCAACAGAATTTCAGATAATGTGAACCTACTTACATTTATTGCCAACTGCTTTTCTATAGCTCTCCTCTTATAGCTCAGTGTGACCTAAAGCATGGTCTTCAGAACTAAAAAATTCACATTCAGATATGGCTCAGCCACTTATATGATCTTGTATGTCATTCACCCTTTCTTATGCTCAGTTGCCTTGTGTGCAAAATGGGAATAATATTAATAATATCTAACACATAGTGCTGTTGTGAGGATTAAAGGAGATAAAAATGCATTATAGTACCTGCATAGCACATATAGTACACAATAATAAGTGTTAACTACTATTTGTTAATGAATGCCATAGTGCAGAGAATATAATTCTATTATGCTATCTTAATTTGCAATCCAGAGAAACTATTACACCTATTTTTCATAAAATTTGAGGAAATTAGAATGCCTATTGAAGCTGTCTCTGTATATATATTACTCTTTACCCCCTTGGGAGTGGGAAGAAAGGAAAGCATATGTAGTCAAGAGTTTAAGGCACTTGACAAGTCAACTACATACCTACTAGAGAGGTCAAGCTCTGCAGCACTGCTATCCAGTAGTACTGTCTGGGATGATAGAACTGTTCTATGTCAGCACTATCAACTGTGGTAATCACTAGATACATGTGGCTAGTGCAACTGAGTAATTGAATGTAACTTAATTTTAATTAATTCAAAATTAAATAGCCACATGTGGCTAATGCTACCATATTGAATAACACAGCTTTATACTGAAAAGTACTTTCCATTAGACCTTCTTGGAAAATGTAAGAGAAAGTTAAGACTCAGTGAATAAAATTTTACACAAGTATCAAGGCCTGCTTCCTTAATTCAATCTCTGAATCTTTAGAAAAATTTTATTTACTAAACTATGATGCACTAAAACATTAAGAAAATCAAGAGAGTCTTTGTTAAGTGGTATGAGAAAAATGGTGAGCTATCCAGATATCATAGTATGGCAGAGTTCATTGTCAGCTGCTTGATAAGATGGAAAACACCAGGACCCTACAAGAGCTGCCACTTTCATAAGCTTCCTCCCAAGGGGGTATCCATGAGGGAAGCCAATTTCAAAAGGAACTACTACCAGCAGAATCAGTGCTGGAAAACCAACAAGGAATAGTTTTTAGGGTTGGCTTACAAAGATGTGAGATCTTGGAAATGTGACTTCTTGGAAATCCTCATTTCCTCTACTTTCAATGAGATGTTTCCCTTGTAGAAGAATAAATTTTAATTTCCCTTTGCCATGTAGCCTAACATATTCACAGGTTCTGGAGATTATAACATCTTTGAGAGGCCATTATTCTGACCATTATGTACACATATTCTCTTGACAAAGTAGCTGTGATGATACTTTGGGTCCTCAGGTATCAATGTCAATTTGGACCCTATGTCCAACAATGTGAGCAAAACATTCCTGTACCCCTCTTTCCAAAGTATATCCTAGTAAATAGTCGCAGGTGCCTTTCAGTAGTGAATGGAGAAATCATTACTCTTTTATATGCTGTTGATGTTTCAGGGTCCTTTGTTCATGGGAACTTGGCTTTCCCTTTAGTAAACGAATTCTAAATCTGAGAACTGGCTCAGGTCTGTGAGCTGAGCAAGGGATTATGATATTTTGTTGGCATGCCTTTTCCTAGCTTCCTGATCATCAATACTTGATTTATTTTGGTTATATAGATTGTGAAATCCCATTGTTGACTTCCAATCTATTGATATTTGACTCCTAGGAATGCCTTGCTCTCTTTCCACAGCTCTCTGTGGATTAGACACACCATGCTTTCATTCTAAACTTAGGTCTTGACAGCAAGTACATCCACCTTGTTTCTGATAGCAGTTAATAAGTATACCACTTGATCTCTGTTATTTTAGGATTCTTTCATTCTTTTTGCTATTAGTTGATCCAAGATCTATAATAACATCTTCCTCTTCCAGTCCTGCCTACAGAGGAAAGCTGCTACTGATTTCAACAATACTGGTGCCTCTCTTATTAATGTAATCTCTATGGAAACCAAGCAGGATCTTCCCAAGAATAAGCCCCTGGTGTCCCCTGACTCTTGTTTGTAGAAAAACTTTAGCCTTCTAGGTCTTCCCCAAGTTCCAAAGAACAAATGTAGTCAGAGAAATGAGAAAATATTAACACAAAGAAAAACAGTTAAGCAAGACAAAATAATAATAATTTAGCCATAAAACAAACTCAAGGAATTCCAGTTCCTCTTCAAGGGTTATAGATATTAATAACATCCTGAGCCTATCTTTGAGTTGTTTTACAGATAATAAAACCCTCAAAAGGTGAAGGAAGTTAGCTGCTGACCACCAGCACATAGGCCCCAGACAGGTTAGAACTAGAAGGTTGATAACTAAGATTCCTGAAACATCATCCTGTTACTCACTATCAACCAGTCAGAGAACTGTGCATGAGCTAATCGCACACCCTGGGACCCTCTCCCTCACACTGTCTTTAAAAACTCTTCCCTGAAAGCCATTAGGGAGTTTGGGTCTTTTGAGCATGAGCTGCCCATACTCCTCGTTTTAACTCTCAGACTATTCTAAAAGAAAATTAGTTTAGGCTTCTAAAGAGATCTTCTGGCTTCCACCCTTCACTTTGTAATTATCATTAGTTGCCCTTAGCCTTTATTGTCCTTCTCTAATGCAGAGGCAGGTCAGGTGGTCTGGTATTCCCATATCTTTCAGAATTTTCCACAGTGTATTGTGATCCACACAGTCAAAGGCTTTGGCATAGTCAATAAAGCAGAAATAGATATTTTTTCTGGAACTTTCTTGCTTTTTCGATAATCTCGCAGATGTTGGCAATTTGATCTCTGGTTACCCTGCCTTTTCTAAGACCAGCTTGAACATCAGGGAGTTCATGGTTCAGGTATTGCTGAAGCCTGGCTTGGAGAATTTTGAGCATTACTGTACTAGCATGTGAGATGAGTGCAATTGTGCGGTAGTTTGAGTTGGTGATGCATAGGGAGGCCTGGTGTGCTGCGGTTCATGGGGTCGCAGAGTCAGACATGATTGAGCAACTGAACTGAACCGAACTGAATGCATCAATCTACCCCAACAACAGTCATGCAATTCAATAATCTTTAAAAACACTATTTCACCTGAACCTCTCAGATGTTTGACCTATCACACCTACCAGTGTATTTCCTTTCACCAGTCAAAGTTTTAACAATTTCATTGCAAACTCATGCCAGGTTCTATCAGTGTTCCATCTCCCAACTCTGAATATACTTCCTAGACCAGTCCTATACTTCCCATCTTAGAATATACTTCCTAAGGCCAATCCACTTCTAGTATCAACTGCAGTCAATTTTTTCCCCTGGAAAATAGTCTCTAAGACTCTGATATTTACATACAGAATGTTCCTTGATGATGCTCTTGGGAACAACTATAGATGGTGAGAGAAGAAGGACTGGGTAGAAGAAGGACTTGACCTGTGAAGAATTTATTACAGCAGCCACAGACAGTGTCTCAGAGATGTCTGGAAATAAGACAGTCCTGCAGAGCTGTTTGAGTTAAAGCAAGAGGCCTGAGCATTTGTTGTTGTTGTTGTCTAGTCTCTTGGTCATGTCTGACTCTTTTGCAACCCCAATGACTGTAGCCACCAGCTCCTCTGTCCATGAGATTTCCCAGGCAAGAATATGAGAGTGAGTTACCATTTCCTTCTCCAGGTGATCTTCCCAACCCAGGGATCGAACCTGCATTTCCTGCATTTATCAGGGGATTCTTTACTACTTCACCACCTGGGAAGCCCTGAGCATTTGTACCCTACAAAAACCAGTCATTAGATAGAGATAGCTATGTAGGTGGGAGTGAAATCAAGGTAAATAAGCTTCTTGCACTTGAAGACAGTTCCTAGAAAGGGACTCCATTGTAAGCCATCAACAAATTGTTTCATCAGCTGCAGGAATGAGTACCTTGATCCTGAGAGGGGGTTCTGGGCAACACACACAGCACCTGCTTCAGAGGGGTTCATACTTTTTGGTAGGTGATAAATGGAAATAAGACTTTCCATTTATCTTGCAACATTAGATATAAGACTTTTCCCTGATGTCACATGGAGAAGGTAATGGCAATCTACTCCAGTATTCTTGCCTGGAGAATTCCACAGACAGAGGAGCCTGGCAGGCTACAGTCTATGGGATCACAAACAGTTGGACACGACTGAGAGACTAATACTTTTGATATCTCATGTGAACTAAGGACTGTAAAGTTCACAGGATTTTTAAGCCTGATCAGCAAGATTCATGGCACTCTCTTTCTTGTTTTTTATATCCTAAGCTTAAGTATGATGATGTTTCTGGGAATTTTGTGTGAATGTACAAATCTCATCTCAGCAATAAATGAAGAAGTAAGGGAAGAGGAACTAAAGAGCCTCTTAATGAAAGTGAAAGAGAAGAGTGAAAAAGTTGACTTAAAGTGGAAATAGACACTTGCTCAGAAATTAAAAGACACCACCCCTATGGCAGAAAGTGAAGAGGAGCTAAAAAGCCTTTTGATGAAAGTGAAAGTGGAGAGTGAAAAAGTTGGCTTAAAGCTCAACATTCAGAAAACGAAGATCATGGCATCTGGTCCCATCACTTCATGGGAAATAGATGGGGAAACAGTGGGAAAATTGTCAGACTATTTTTTGGGGCTCCAAAATCACTGCAGATTGTGACTGCAGCCATGAAATCAAAAGACACTTACTCCTTGGAAGAAAAGTTATGCCCAACCTAGGTAGCATATTCAAAAGCAGAGACATTACTTTGCCAACAAAGGTCTGTCTAGTCAAGGCTATGGTTTTTCCTGTGGTCATCTATGGATGTGAGAGTTAGACAGTGAAGAAAGCTGAGCGCCAAAGAATTGATGCTTTTGAACTGTGGTGTTGGAGAAGACTCTTGAGAGTCCCTTGAACTGCAAGGAGATCCAACCAGTCCATTCTGAAGAAGACCAGTCCTGGGTGTTCTTCAGAAGGAATGATGCTGAAGCTGAAACTCCAATACTTTGTCCACTTCATGTGATGAGTTGACTCATTGGAAAAGACTCTGATGCTGAGAGGGATTGGGGGCAGGAGGAGAGGGGACGACAGAGGATAAGATGGCTGGATGGCATCACTGACTCGATGGACGTGAGTCTGAGTGAACTCCGGGAATTGGTGATGGACAGAGAGGCCTGGCGTGCTACAATTCATGATGTCGCAAAGAGTTCAACACGACTGAGCAACTGAACTGCTCCTTGGAAGAAAAGTTATGACCAAACTAGACAGCATATTAAAAAGCAGACATTAATTTGCCAAAAAAGGTCCATCTATTCAAAGCTATGGTTTTTCCAGTAGTCACGTATGGATGTGAGAGTTGGACTATAAAGAAAGCTGAATGCCGAAGAATTGATGCTTTTTAACTGTGGTGTTGGAGAAGACTCTTGAGAGTCCCTTGGACTGCAAGGAGATCCATCCAGTCAATCCTAAAGGAAATCAGTCCTTAGTATTCATCTGAAGTGCTGATGCTGAAGCTGAAACTCCAATACTTTGGCCACCTGATGCAGAGCTGACTCATTTGAAAAGACCCTGATTTGGGGTAAAATTGAAGGCATGAAGAGCAGGGGACAACAGAGTATGAGATGGTCAGATGGCATCACTGACTCAAATGGACATGAATTTGAGTAAATTCTGGGAGTTGGTGATGGGCAGAGAAGCTTGTGTGCTACAGTCCATGAGTGACTGAACTGAACTGAACTGAAATAAATTCTTCACTACCATTTTTTAGGTTTAGTATGTATGTGTTAGAATACGATATTTACCTTTCTTCACTCTGTATAATAGGTTCTAGGTTCATCCACCTCATTAGAACTAACTGAAATGTGTTCTTTTTATGGTTGAATAATATTCCCTTTTGTATATGTACCACAAATTCTTTATCCATTCATCTGTCAATGGATATCTAGGTTGCTTGCATATTCTAGCTATTGTAAATACTGCTGCAATGAACAATGGGATACATGTATCTTTTTCAATTTTGCTTTCCTCAGGATATAGGCCTAGGAGTGGAATTGTTGGGTCATATCATACAGTGGTTTTATTCCTAGTTTTTCAAGGAATCTCCTTATCATCTTCCACAGTGGCTGAATCAGTTTACCTTCCCACCAACAGTGCAAGAGCGTTCCCTTTTCTCCACACCCTCTCCAGCATTGTTTGTAGACTTTTTGATGATGGCCCTTCTGATTGGTGTGAGGTGATATCTCATTGTAGTTTTGATTTGCATTTCTCAAATAATGAGTGATGTTTAGCATCTTTTCATATGTTTGTTAGCCATCTGTATGTCTTCTTCGGAGAAATATGTTTAGGTCTTTTTCCCACTTTTTGATTGGGCTGTTTGTTTTTCTGGTATTGAGTTGTATGAGCTGCTCGTGTATTTTGGAAATTACTCCTTTGCTGTTGTTTCGTTTGCTATTATTTTCTCCCATTCTCATGGTTGTCTGTTCACCTGGCTTATAGTTCCTTTTGCTGTCCAAAAGCTTTTAAGCTTAATCAAGTCTGCCTTGTTTGCTTTGTTTTTATTTCCACTACTCTAGGAGCAGGGTCATAGAGTATCTTGCTTTGGTTTAAGTCATCGAGTGTTCTGCCTATGTTTTCCTCAGTTTTATACTTTCTAGTACAACATTTAGGTTTTTAATCCATTTTGAGTTTATCTTTATGTATGGTGTTAGGAAGTGTTCTAATTTCATTCTTTTACATGTGGCTGTCCAGTTTTCCCAGTACCATTTATTAAAGAGGCTGTCTTTTCCCTATTGTATATTCTTGCCTCATTTGTCAAAATAAGGTACCCATAGGTGCATGGGTTTATGTCTAGGCTCTCTATCTTGTTCCATTTGTTTATATTTCTGGTTTTGTACCAGTACTTTACTGTCTTGATGATTGTAGCTTTATACTATAATCTGAAGTCAGGAAGGTTGACTCCTTCAGCTCCATTCTTTCTCAAGACTGCTTTGGCTATTTGGGGTCTATTGTGTTTCCATATGAACTGTGAAATTTTTTGTTCACCTTCTGTGAAAAATGCCATTGGTAATTTGATAGGGATCATATTGAATCTGTAGATTGCCTTTGGTAGTATACTGATTTTCACAATATTGATTCTTCCTACCCAGGACATGGAATATCTCTCCATCTGTTTATGTCATCTTTGATTTCTTTCATTGAAAGTGAAAGTGAAGTTGCTCAGTCATGTCCAACTCTTTGTGACTCCATGGACTGTAGCCTACCAGGCTTCTTCATCCATGGGATTCTCCAGGCAAGGGTACTAGAGTGGGTTGCCATTTCCTTCTCCAGGGGATCTTCCTGACCCAGGAATCAAACCAGGGTCTCCCACACTGCAGGCAAATGCTTTACCTTCTGAGCCACTTGTGTACAGTTCTTATGTCTCCTTATGTAAGTTTATTCCTTAATATTTAATCCTTTTTGTTGCAGTGGTGAATGGGATTGATTCCCTCATTTCTTCTTCTGATTTTTCATTGTTAGTATATAGAAATGCAAGTGATTACTGTGTATTGATTTTGTATCCTGCAACTTTGTTAAATTCACTGATTAGCTTTAGTGGTTTTCTGATACTCTGTTTAGGAACAGTGTCACATCATCTGCAAACAATGAGAGCTTTACTTCTTCTTTGCTGATCAGGCTTCCTTTTATTTCTTTTCCTTCTCTGATTGCTATATCTAGGACTTCCAGAATTATGTGGAATACTAGTGGTGAAAGTGGACACCCTTGACTTGTTCCTAATCTTAGTTGGAATGCTTTCAGGTTTTCACCATTGAGAATGTTTCCTGTAGGCTTGTCATATATGGCCTTTACTATGTTGAGGTACTAGCGTGTGAGATGAGTATAATTGTGCAATAGTTTGAGCATTCCTTGGCTTTACCTTTCTTTGGGATTGGAATGAAAACTGACCTTTTCCAGTCCTGTGGCCACTGCTCAGTTTTCAAAATTTGCTGACATATTGAGTGCAGCACTTCAACAGCATCATCTTTTAGAATTTGAAATAGCGCAACTGGAATTCCATCACTTCCACTAGCTTTGTTCATAGTGATGCTTCCTAAGACCCACCTGACTTCACATTCCAGGATGTCTGGCTCTAGGTGAGTGTGAGTGATTACACCTTCATGATTATCTGGGTCCTGAAGATTTTTCTGTACAGTTCTTCTGTGTATTCTTGCCACCTCTTCTTAATATCTTCTTCATCTGTTAGGTCCATACCATTTCTCTCCTTTATTGAGCCCATCTTTGCATGAAATGTCCTCTTGGTATCTCTCATTTTCCTGAAGAGATTGCTAGTCTTTCCCATTCTACTGTTTTCCTCTATTTCTTTGCACTGATCACTGAGGAAGGCTTTCTTATCTCTCCTTGCTATTCTTTGGAACTATGCATTCAAATGGGTATATCTTTCCTTTTCTCTTTTGCTTTTCACTTCTCTTCTTTTCACAGCTATTTGTAAGGTCTTCTCAGACAGCCACTTTGCTGTTTTGCATTTATTTTCCTTGGGGATGGGATGGCTCCATATCTTATGTACAATGGCACGAACCTCATTCCATAGTTCATCAGGCACTCTATCTATCAGATCTAGTCCCTTAAATTTATTTCTCACTTCCACTGTATAATCATAAGGGATTTGATTTCGGTCATACCTGAATGGTCTAGTGGTTTTCCCTACTTTCTTCAATTTAAGTCTGAATTTGGCAANGTTAGGTCCATGAATCAAGGCAAATTGGAAGTGGTCAAACAGGAGATGGCAAGAGTGAACATCGGCATTTTAAAAATCAGCAAACTAAAATGGACTGGAATGGGTGAATTTGACTCAGATGACCAGTATATCTACTACTGTGAGCAAGAATGCCTAAGAAGAAATGGAGTAGCCATGATAGTCAAAAAAACAATCTGAAATGCAGTGCCTGCATGCAATCTCAAAAATGACAGAATGATTGCTGTTCATTTCCAAGCCAAACCATTGACAAGTACAGTAATCCAGGTCTATCCCCTGAACAGTAATGCTGAAGAAGCTGAAGTGGAATGGTTTTCTGAAGACATACAAGGACTTCTAGAACTAACAAGCAAAAAGCTATCCTTTTCATCACATTGGACTGGAATGCAAAAGTGGGAGGTTGAGATATCTGGACTAACAGGCAAGTTTGGAGTTAAGAGTACAAAATGAAGCAGGGCAAAGAGTAACAGAGTTTTGCCAAGAGAACACACTGGTGTTCTCTTGCGAGCAAACACCTTCTTCCAACAACACAAGTGAAAACTCTACACATGGACATCACCAAATGTCCATGGAAAACTCTACATGGACAATATCAAAATCCGATTGATTCTATTCTTTGCAGCCAAAGATGGAGAAGCTCTATACAGTTAGCAAAAACAAGACTGGGAGCTGACTGTGGCTCAGATCATGAACTCCTTTTTGCCAAATTCATGCTTGAATTGAAGAAAGATGTGAAAACTACTAGACATTCAGGCATGACCTAAATCAAATCCCTTACAATTAGAGTGGAAGAGACAGGTAGATTCAAGGGATTTGATAGGACAGAATGCCTGAGGAACTATGGACAGTGGTTCCTAAATTTGTATAGGAGAAAGGGATCAAAATCATCCCCAATAAAAATAAACGTTAAAAAGGCAAAACGGTTGCCTCAAGAGGCCTTACAAATAGCTGAAAAAATAAGAGATGCTAAAGGCAAAGGAGAAAAGGAAAGATAAAATGATCTGAATGCAGTGTTCCAAAGAATAGCAAGGAGAGATAAGAAAGTCTTCCTCAGTGATCAGGGCAAAGAAATAGAGGAAAACAGTAGAATGGTAAAGACTGGGGATCTCTTCAAGAAAATTAGAGATACCAAGGACGTTTCATGCAACGATGGGCACTATAAAGAACAAAAATAGTATGGACCTAACAGGAGTAGAAGATATTAAGAAGAGGTGGCAAGAATACACAGAAAAAAAAATAAGAGATGCTAAAGGCAAAGGAGAAAAGGAAAGATAAAATGATCTGAATGCAGTGTTCCAAAGAATAGCAAGGAGAGATAAGAAAGTCTTCCTCAGTGATCAGGGCAAAGAAATAGAGGAAAACAGTAGAATGGTAAAGACTGGGGATCTCTTCAAGAAAATTAGAGATACCAAGGACGTTTCATGCAACGATGGGCACTATAAAGAACAAAAATAGTATGGACCTAACAGGAGTAGAAGATATTAAGAAGAGGTGGCAAGAATACACAGAAAAACTATACAAAAGATCTTCATGACCCAGATAACCACAAAGGTGTGGTCACTCACCTAGAGCCAGACATCCTAAAATACAAAGTCAAGTAAGCCTTAGGAGGTATCACTGCAAACAAAGCTAGTGAAGGTGATGGTATTCCAGTTGAGCTATTTCAAATCCTAAAGATGATTCTCTTTAAGTGCTGCACTCAATATGCCAGCAAATTCAGCAGTGAACAATGGTCTGCAAAATATCAATTTTCATTCCAATCCCAAAGAAAGGCAATCCCAAAGAATGTTCCAACTACCATACAATTGCATTCATCTAACACGCTAGCAAAGTAATGCTCAAACTTCTCCAAGCTAGGCTTCAACAGCATGTGACCCATGAAATTCCTGATGTTCAAACTGAATTCCGAAAAGGCAGAGAAACCAAAGATCAAATTGCCAACATCTGTTGTATCATTAAAAAAGCAAGAGAGTTCGAGGTGGGAGGTGGGAGGGGGGCTCATGTTTGGGAGCTCGTGTACACCCGTGGCAGATTCATGTCAATGTATGCCAAAACCAATAGAGTACTGTAAAGTAAAATAAAGTAAAATGGAAAAATAAATAAATAAATAAACGGAACTGAACTGGTACCTTAAAAAAAAAAAAAATCCACTTCTCTTTTATTGACTACACACCAAAGCCTGAGACTGTGTGGATCACAGCAAACTGTGGAAATTAAATAGATGGTAACGTCTGACCTGCCTCTTGAGGAATCTGTATGCAGGTCAAGAAGCCACAGTTAGAGTCAGACATAGAAGAACAAACTGGTACCAAATCAGGAAAGGAGCACATAAATCTGTATACTGTCACCTGCTTACTTAACTTATATGCAGAGTACATCATGCAAAATTCCAGGCAGGATGAAGCACAAGCTGGAATCAATATAGTCAGGAGAAATATCAACAAACTCAAATATGCAGATGGCACCACCCTTATGGCAGAAAGTGAAGAAGAACTAAAGAGTTTCCTAATGAAAGTGAAAGAGGGGAGTGGAAAAGTTAGCTTAAAAATCAACATTCAGAGAACTGAGGTCATGGCATCCAGTCCCATCACTTCATAGCAAACAGATGGTGAAACAATGAAAACAGTGAGAGTTTTTATTTTGGGGGCTCCAAAATCACTGCAGATGGTGACTGCAGCCATGAAATTAAAGGCTCCTTAGAAAAAAGTTATGACCTACCTAGACAGTATATCAAAAAGAAGAAACATTATTTTGCCAACAAAATTCCACCTAACTTCATAGCAAACAGATGGTGAAACAATGAAAACAGTGAGAGTTTTTATTTTGGGGGCTCCAAAATCACTGCAGATGGTGACTGCAGCCATGAAATTAAAGGCTCCTTAGAAAAAAGTTATGACCTACCTAGACAGTATATCAAAAAGAAGAAACATTATTTTGCCAACAAAATTCCACCTAGAGAAAACTATTATTTTTTCAGTCATCAGGTATGGACGTGAGAGTTGGACTATAAAGAAAGCTGAGCGTTGAAAAATTGATGCTTTTGAACTGTGGTGTTGGAGAAAACTATTAAGAGTCCCTTGAAATGCAAGGAGGTCAAACCAGCCAATCCTAAAGGAAATCAGTCCTGAATATTCATTGGAAGGACTGATGATGAAGCTGAAGCTCCAATACTTTGGCCAGCAGATGAAAAGAACTGACTCGTTGGAGAAAACCCTGATGCTGGGAAAGACTGAAGGCAGAAAGATAAGGGGATAACAGAGGATGAGATGGTAGGATGGCATCATTGACTTGATGGACATGAGGTTAGTTAAGCTCTGGGAGTTGGTGAAGAATGGAAAAGCCTGGTGTGCTGCAGACCATGGAGTTGCAAAGAGTCAGACATGACTGAGCGACTGAACTGGACTGATTTAGTCTAGAAACACACGATGGTAGAAACCTCAGACCAATCCTTTCCATGCCTTGATCTACAGAGTCCAAGATAGCAGCCCCTGTTTCCACCCACATAATGAGCCAACTCTTGAGAGTCCCTTAGACTGCAAGGAGGTCCAACCAGTCCATCCTAAAGGAGATCAGTCCTGGGTGTTCATTGGAAGGACTGATGTTGAAGGTGAAACTCCAATACTTTGGCCACCTCATGCGAAGAGTTGACTCATTGGAAAAGACCCTGATGCTGGAAGGGACTAGGGGAAGAAGGAGAATGGGATGACAGAGAATGAGATGGCTGGATGGCATCACCAACTCGATGGACAAGAGTTTGAGTGAACTCCCCGAATTGGTGATGGACAGGGAGGCCTGGTATGCTGCAATTCATGGGATCGCAGAGTCAGACATGACTGAGCGAATGAAATGAACTGAGCTGAATGATCGAATAACAAACCTCTGCCCTTTCTCCTGGTGTGAGAGGAGCCCAGGTGGGAACCTTGGACTTGCACCCTACATGGCAGTAATGGAGGCCTAATTAATGAAGGAATCCAATAACATCCTTAGTCTCAAGATATAAAAGCTCAAGTGTCTGAATACAGTTGAAGATCATTTATCAGACCAAAGACTAGGTAAACCTCAAAAGAAAAAAAGCAATCAACAGAAGACAACACTGAGATGACACAGATATTGAAATCATTGGATGATGGTTTTTAAAAATCTAGTCCAATTGGTAGAACTAGAAAATAGATTATTGGAAAACCACATGGTTTGACAATATATTGCAGATGGCAGAATGATCAATAAGTTTGAATATTAACTAACCTTGAAAATAGACTGAAAAGAAAATGGACATAGCTTCAAGGACCTGTGGGAAGATAGCAAAGAAGGTTGAACATGAAGTTGAAACTAAAGAATAAGAGATAAAAAATGTTCATTGGAAGGACTGATGTTGAAGCTGAAACTCCAATACTTTGGCCACCTCATGCGAAGAGTTGACTCATTGGAAAAGACCCTGATGCTGGAAGGGACTAGGGGAAGAAGGAGAATGGGATGACAGAGAATGAGATGGCTGGATGGCATCACCAACTCGATGGACAAGAGTTTGAGTGAACTCCCCGAATTGGTGATGGACAGGGAGGCCTGGCATGCTGCAATTCATGGGATCGCAGAGTCAGACAAGACTGAGCGACTGAAATGAACTGAGCTGAATGATCGAATAAGAAACCTCTGCCCTTTCTCCTGGTGTGAGAGGAGCCCAGGTGGGAACCTTGGACTTGCACCCTACATGGCAGTAATGGAGGCCTAATTAATGAAGGAGTCCAATAACATCCTTAGTCTCAAGATATAAAAGCTCAAGTGTCTGAATACAGTTGAAGATCATTTATCAGACCAAAGACTAGGTAAACCTCAAAAGAAAAAAAGCAATCAACAGAAGACAACACTGAGATGACACAGATATTGAAATCATTGGATGATGGTTTTAAAAAATCTAGTCCAGTTGGTAGAACTAGAAAATAGATTATTGGAAAACCACATGGTTTGACAATATATTGCAGATGGCAGAATGATCAATAAGTTTGAATATTAACTAACCTTGAAAATAGACTGAAAAGAAAATGGACATAGCTTCAAGGACCTGTGGGAAGATAGCAAAGAAGGTTGAACATGAAGTTGAAACTAAAGAATAAGAGATAAAAAAATAATGGCTGAGTTCTCTGTGCCATCATTTTCTGATGGTCTAAATGGAAAGGAAATCCAAAAGAATGGGGATATGTGTATATGTGTAGCTGATTCATTTTGATGTACAGTGAAACCAACACTATATTGTATAGGAAATACACTCAAAAAATTTTTTTTAATAATGGCTGATAATATCTCAAATAGGGCATATGACTTAGCGACTAACCAAAAACAACAGCTACATGCTAAAACTGCTCAGTGAATTCCTAATGGGACGGAGCCAAAGAACTTAATGTCAAGATACATCATAATCAGTTCCTGTTGTGTTGTTCAGTCGCTCAATTGTTTCGACTCTTTGCAACCCCATGGATTGTAGAAAGCCCGGCTTCCCAGTCCTTCATTAACTCCCAGAGTTTGTTCAAAGTCATGTCCATTCTGTTGACCATGCCATCCAACCATCTCATCCCCTAATGTCCCTTCTCCTCCTGCACTTAATCTTTTCCAATAACAGGTATTTTTCCAAAGAGTCAGCTCTTCTCATCAGGTGGCCAAAATACTGGAGCTTCAGCTTCAGCATCAGTCCTTCCAATGAATATTCAGGACTGATTTCTTTTAGGATTGACTGGCTTGATCTCCTTGCATTCCAACGGACTCTCAAGAGTCTTCTCCAGCACCACAGTGCAAAAAATCAGTTCTTTGGTATTCAGCCTTCTTTGTGGTCAAACATTCACATCCATACATTACTGCTTGAAAAACTATAACTTTGACAATATGAACCTTTGTTGGTAAAGTGATGTCTCTGCTTCTTACCATGCTGTCAAGGTTTTCATAGCTTTTCTTCCAAGGAGTCTTTTAATTTCATGGCTGCAGTCAGCATCCACAGTGATTGTGAAGCTGAAAAGAATGAAGTTTGTCACTGTTTCCATTTTCCCCCATTTTTGACATAAAGTGATGGTAGATACCATGATCTTCGTTTTTTTGAATATGGCTTTAAGCTAGCTTTTTCAATTTCCTCTTTCGCCATTATCAAAAGGCTCTTTAATTCCTCTTTGCTTTCTGCCATTAGTGTGATGTCATCTGTGTATCTGAGGTTATTGGTATTTTTCCTGGCAATCTTGATTCCAGCTTGTGCTTTTTCCAGCCTGGTATTTTGTTTGATGTTTAAAGTAGCAGGGTGATAATATACAGCCTTGACACACTCCTTTCCCAATTTTGAACCAATTTGTTGTTCCATTCCAGTTCTAACTGTTGCTTCTTGACCTGCATACAGGTTTCTCAGGAGGGTGGTAAGATGTTCAGGTATTGCCATCTCTGTAAGAATTTTCCAAAGTTTGTTGTGATCCACACAGTCAAAGACTTTAGTGTAGTCAATGAAGCAGAGTGTTTCTTCAATTCCTTTCCTTTTTCTATGATCCAACGGATATTGTCAATTTAATTTCTAGTTCTGCTGTCTTTCTAAATTTAGCTTGTACATCTCGAAGTTCTCAGTTCACATGTTGTTGAAATTTAGCTTGAAGGATTTTGAGTATTAACTTGCTAGCATGTGAAATAAGCCCAGTTGTGTTGTGGTAGTATGAACTTTCTTTGGCATTGTCCTTCTAGAGACTGGAATAAAAACTGACTTTTTCCAGTCCTATAGCCACTGCAGAGTTTTCCAAATTTGCTGGCATATTAAGTGCAGTACTTTCACAGCATCATCTGTTAGCATTTGAAACAGCTCATCTGGAATCCCATCACCTCCACTAGCTTTGTTTGTAGTGATGCCCACTTGACTTCACACTCCAGGATTTCTGGCTCCAGGTGACTTGTGGTTATCTGGTTCATTAAGTCCTTTTCTGTACAGTTCTTCTGTATATTCTTGCCACCTCTCCTTAATACCTTCTGCTTCTCTTAGGGGCATACTGTTTCTGCCCTTTACTGTGCCCATCGTTACATGAAATGTTCCCTTGCTCTCTCCAGTTTTCTTGAAGACATCTCTAGTCTGCCCCACTGTATTGCTTTCATCTATTTTTTTGCATTGCTCACTTAACAAGGCTTTCATATCTCTCCTTGTTATTCTTGGATTCTGCATTCGGATGGGTATATTTTCCCTTTTCTCCTTTGCGCTTTGCTTCTCTTCTTTTTTCATCTCGTGTAAGACTTTCTCAGAAAGCCATTTTGCATTGTTGCATTTCTGCTTCTTGGGGATGATTTTTCTTACTGCCTCCTGTACAAAGTTACAAACCTCCATCCATAGTTCTTCAGGCACTCTCTCAGATCTATCCCTTATTTTTATCCTTTCTGCTATATAATCATAAAAGACCCGAATGGCCTAGTGGCCCCGCTTTCTTCAAGTCTGAATTTCACAATAAGGACCTCATGATCTGAGCCACAGTCAGCTTCCAGTCTTGGTTTTGCCAACTGTATAAAGCTTTTATATCTTTGACTGCAAAGAATATAATCATTCTGATTTTGGTACTGACCATCTCGTGATGTCCATGTATAGAATTGTCTCTTGTATTTTGAAGAGGGTGTTTGCTATGACCCATGTCTTCTCTTGTCAAAACTCTTTTAGCCTTCCCCCTGCTTCATTTTGCACTCTAAGGTCAAACTTGCCTGTTACTCCAGGTATCTTTTTATTCATATCTTTGCATTACAGTTCCCTGTATGAAAAGCAGATTTTTTTGGTTTTGATGTGTTGATCTAAAATAGAATATAAGTCTTCATAGAACCAGTCAACTTCATATACTTTGACATTAGTGGGTGGAGCATAGACTTGGATTACTGTGATTTTAAGTGACTTGCCTTGGAAATGAATGGGGATAATTTTGTCATTTTTGAGAATGCACCCAAGTACTGCATTTCAGACTGTTTTGTTGGCTGTGAGGGCTACTCCATTTCTCCTAAGGAATTCTTGCCCATAGTAGATATAACGGTCATCTGAATTAAATTTGCCCATTCTTGTCCATTTCAATTCACTGATTCATTAAGTCTTGACGTCATAATGAGTACCTTTTTCTTTTTTAATGTCGAGAGCTTTGTAGTATAGTCTGAAGTGAGGAAGTGTCATTCCTCCAGCTCCATTTTTCTTTCACAAGATTGCTTTGTCTATTTTTGGTCTTTTGTGTTTCCATTCAAATTTTAAGGTTTTTTTTTTTTTTTTCCCTAGTTCTGTGAAAAATTGCCATTGGCAATTACATACAGATTGCAAGAAATCTGTAGATTGCTTTTGGTAGTACAGTCATTTTGACAATATTGGTTTTTCTAATCGAAGATAATGGTATATCCTTCTATCTGTTTTTGTCTTTAATTTCTTTCATTAGCGTACTGCAGTTTTCAGATTACAGATCTTCTGTCTCCTTAGGTTTATTCTCCAAAGAAGACATTCAGATGGACAAAACACCCATGAAAAGATGTTCATATCACTAATTATTAGAGAGATTCAAATCAAAACTACAGCATGATATCCCTTAACATGAGTCCAAAGAGCTATGGTGGTGAGTATGTGAAGAGAAGGTAACCCTCCTACACTGTTAGTTGATACAGCCACTATGGAAACAAGTATTTATGCTCCTTTGAAAACTAAAAGTAGAGCTAACATATGACCCTGAAATCTTGCACCAAGCATGGATCTGGTGAAAAACTTGGTCTAAGAGGAAACACACAACCTAATGTTCATTGCAGCACTGTTTGCAATAGTCATGATATGGAATCAACCTAAACGTCCATCAACAGAGAAATGGGTAAAGAAGATGTGGTACATATATACAATGGAATATTACTCATCCACTAAAAGAATGAAATAATGTCATTTGCAAAAATATGGATGGACCTAGAGAGTGTTATACTGAGTGAAGTTAGAGAAGGAGAAAAATTGTAAGACATCCCCTATATATGGAATCTTAAAAGAAATCTTGCAAACAAACTTATTTGTGGAACAGAAACAGACTCACAGACTTAGAGAAGGAATTTATGGTTGCCAGGGGGAATGATGGGAGAAGAGACAGTTAGGGAATTTGAGTGGACATGAACACATTGCTATTTTTTAAGTGGATGACAAATAAGGACCTACTGTATAGCACAGGGAACTCTGTGGAGTGTAATGTGGCAGACTTGACAGGAGGGAGTTTGAGTGAGAATGCTCACATGCATATGTGTGGCTGAGTCCCTTCTCTGTTTACCTGAAGTGAGCACAACAGTGTTAATCGGCTATACGCCAATACTAAGTAAAAAGTAAAACAAGATATGTCATGTTCAAATTCCTGAAACTTACAGAAAAAAATCTCATAAGCAGCTTCATAGATATGCAATACTTATTTGGGATAAATATTATGCAATACATATTTGGAAAAAAGGATTCAAGCATCAGCGGAAATTTCATTAATGAGCATAGAGCCAAAAAGAAGTGAGAACATTTTTCCAAAGCTGGATGAAAATAACTCTCAAGTCCAAATTCTATATCTTATAAAATATCCTTTTGAATTAATGAGAGAAAGAAAGAATTTCCCGAACAAAGCAAAACTGAGAGAATTTGTCTCCAGCAGAACTATACTTAATAACTTTTCAAAGAAAGCAAAGTAGAAAAAGAATAGAGATTTTAGAATGGAGTTTTTTTTTTTAAGGTAAATATAATAAGAATATGATTTCCCTTGGATTTCTTTGGAAGGAATGATGCTAAAGCTGAAACTCCAGTACTTTGGCCACCTCATGCAAAGAGTTGACTCTTTGGAAAAAACTCTGATGCTGTGAGGGATTGGGGACAGGAGGAGAAGGGGACAACAGAGAATGAGATGGCTGAATGGCATCACTGACTCGATGGACGTGAATCTGGGTGAACTTCGGGAGTTGGTGATAGACAGGGAGGCCTGGCATGCTGCGATTCATGGGGTTGCAAAGAGTTGGACACGACTGAGTGACTGAACTAAATGACTGATGATTTTCCTGCTGATTTTATTATAGTTGTACAAAACTGTCATCTGATATGGTGCTCAATGTATATAGAGAGGATACTACAGACATTTATGTTAAAAATGTCCAAAGAACCAATAAGTCTAAGTGTAAGTAAGCACTCCACATTTCATCTGAGGTGGTAAAATGTCAGCAACAGTAGGGAGTGATAAACTACCTGCTGCTGCTGCTAAGTCACTTCAGTCATATCCAACTTTGTGCGATCCCAAAATTGGCAGCCCACAAGGTTCCCCTGTCCCTGGAATTTTCCAGGCAAGAGTACTGGAGTGGGGTACCATTGCCTTCTCTGGATAAACTACCTATGTGTATCTTAATACCTAGAGAGACTAAGAAAACCATGTAAAGACATATACTCAAAAACAATGCAGATCCAAGTCAAATTATTTTATAATGTTCAAAAAGCCACAAGGAAGTCAAGAAAAGGAAAACATTGAGAATTGAAGGAAACACA